>BSBM01000852.1:5282500-5527670 GCA_027924585.1 Larix kaempferi
AATTTCAATTACAACTTAGCAAACTATTCTGTCATTTTGTTTGCGGACTATCAGCTTGTATGCACTGGGTTGCAACACTCTAACTATTATTGTCTATTGTCATTCCTCAAATTTCAATTATAGCTTCTTCATATTTTTGTGTGCCCTAACTTATCATTCAAAGTACTTTATTATTTTTTCAACAGAACATTATGGTAGAATTTTAGCAGCCTTTGTAGCTTAGCTTGTTTTGCTTCTCTACCACTCATTATATATTGGTGAAATTCCTTCTGTATTTCCAGGGAAATACTACAACTCATACATGAGCACCTTGTAGATTTGGGACTCCTAGATTAAAAAAAACTCTGTTGAAGGAGGCACCTGTAGCACCAAAGTTGACTAAAATCATGACCTTGTCCTCAAACTTGTCTTAATTATTATGTCATCTTGTTCACCTCTCATGTTCCTCATGACGAGTTTAAAGACAAATTTGTATGACAATTTGATTGCATATATGCTCTCAAAAGTTTTCTTGTTAGATACACACCCACGGAGATCACAAATGAAAAGTATTGTATTAATAATTTAATACTCGGTGATCAAGAAGTGGGTACAGTTTACTTGGCTCTAAGAGGCCTCAAATACATTGTTGGACTTCTTAACATGCTCTTGCGTCATGAATGGTTATTGAAGTGTCCACTAAAAATATGAATGTTATCATTCTTGATGTCAAGAAATAGCTACGTAGGAGGGAGGAACTGGTATTTCTCCCTAAGTTGGATTCATGAGTAGATGAACCTCAATATGATACCAAGGACAAGTGTGATGTTACTCCACATTTTTCATATGTTTTGCATAGTAATTATGATTTTAGGTGTCTTTCACTTAATCCACATTTTTCATGTTTGGAGTTCCCAGATGAAGTGGGGAATTACATCAGTGGATAGTGATTTCCAAGAGCTTTCCAACGGTACTGTACTTTCCTTATTTGGATTAAGGATGAAGGAGAAACAAGTCTGAGAAGTTTCAGGTATAAGGGGGAGTGTGATAATATGCAGTAGGATCTAGCAATTGAAACAAACCTCACACAAAATATCAATCAAGAAGTACAGATAATAAGAGAAGAATGCACTCAATAGTCACTCATGAACACAGAAAATGGAGAATAGCAGTATCATACATCAGTTGTGAGCTAGCATTGTGAAAACTGAATACAATAATACAATAACTATGATAAGAATTCGAATTAACCAAGCAAGTCATTTGAATCATGCTCAAAGTCTAGTTTGGACAACATTGGAGACATCATCCAATCAGTAGTAGCACTCATAAATGGTCAATAGTCAGTCAAATGAGTCTATCTGAGTCTAACTGATCCATGTGAGCACAAATCAAGGGATGGAGACTCTAAGGAGGGCACATGAGGCTGTCAAAAGGTCAACTGGCACTCCAGAACTAGCTAACTAGGAGCTACAGGTAGTTAGCATGAGAAATTAGTGGAAGAAATGCTCAATCAATGCTCTAACTGACTGTCAGACACTTGGTAGGTGAGATAAGGTTCTTGTGGATCTGGATCTAGCATTCCCTCGTCATCATCTCCATATTCAGATTATGAATCTGAAATCTCATGTGATGATGGCTTGCTCTCTTGATCATCAATCAAAGGAGGATTGGTAGGAAAGCTATCTAGCTCAACAGAAGGAGTATCATGAAGAGGCCACTCCTCAAACTATACACCCCTTTCTAGGAATGTGGTCATCGTAGTAGGATCAAGTAGCTTGTAGGCCTTTGCATCCAATGCATAGTCCACCATAATGCACTCTCTGCTTTGTGGATCAAGGGCTCTCCTTTTGTCATTTGGAATCCTTTCCCATGCTCTGGATCCAAACACTTTAAGATGAGATACATTAGGTTTGTATCCCATCCATTCTTCGAAAGGAGTAGTGTCATTGAGTCCTTTGTGAGGGACTCTATTTTGAAGATAGGAGGTAGAGTTAATGGCTTCTGCCCAAAGACTAGGGTGCAACCCTTTCGACTTTAGCATGCAGGTGGCCATTTCTTTCAATGTTTTGTTATTCCTTTCAGCTACACCATTCTGTTGTGGTGTATGGGGAACATTGTGTTGCATCTCAATGCCCTCTTCAGCACAAAAGTTTTGAAACTCACCCTTTATGTACTCACCACCATTGTCAGTGCGAATGGATTTTATCTTCCTGTCTGAAAATTTCTCTACAGAAGACTTGAAAAACTTGAATAATCCAAATAATTCTGATTTCAATCTAAGGAAATATACCCAAGTGAATCTAGAATAATCATCAATAAAAGTGAGCACATACCTTGATTTGTTTAGAGATAGATCTGGAAATGGACTAGCCACATCACTATGGATGAGATCTAGAGGATGAGAGGCTCTCATAGGATTTCCGTTCTCAAATTTCTTCTCAGGATGCTTCCCCATCAAACAAGCATGATAGTTTCCCTTGGCAAACTTAATCTTGGGAAGCCCATCAACCATCTCCTTTGCATGCATGTCATGCAAGTACTGATAGTTAAGATTCCCAAATCTTTCATGCCACAATCTGATTTCTTCATTGGCATGAGTATGGAGAGCTGATTGCTTTGAGGGAGGTAAGAAGTGTGAGAACTCATACAGTTTAGAGTTGTGATTTGCAACTCCTTTTGCAATGATTTCACCTAAAACCATGTTTTGTATCTAGACTTCATTTGGAGAAAAGATCACTCTTTTGGGCTCTCCAATATGAGTCATTTGATACACTGAAAGTATATTTGCAGTGAGAGAAGGAACATAAAGCACATCAGAAAAGTAGCCATGGTCAAGATTGATTCTTCCAATCCCCTGAGAGGAGAGTTCAGAACCATTTCCCAACTTTATGGAAGGTATAACTGAGCATTCGAAGTTGGAGAAGAGATCTTTGGAGGAAGACATATGTCTTGAAGATCCTGAATCTATGATGAATGAGGATTATGTTGATGCACTTTCCATGAGGGCATGGCATCTCTCTTTGTACTTAGATCTAGAAGGTCCAGTATCAATATCTTTCTTCCTTGCACATGCAGGTACAGGGAGATTGTTCTTCTCAAGTAACTGAGCCATCAAGTCTGTAGGCTTCTTCATACAAGAAGTCTCAGGATGAAATCCTCGATGACAATATGTGCACTTGGATCTCACTTTCTGAGATTGCTTGTTCTTCTTTGAGTTTGAAGCCCCATCTGAATGATATGGAACATCTTTTGGCTTTGTATCATTCTCTCTCTTTTCAGAAAAATTTTGCTTGCCCTTTTAATTCTCTCTTTTTGCCTTAGCGGTTGTAAGGGCCGAATCCAAATTTGGTTTGATCATTCCCACGAAGATTAAATTCTCCTCCTCTTATGTGAGAGATTGGAAGAAGTCATCATGTGAGGGAAACTTCCATTTTGGAATGGACATCTTAGCTGACTAAAATGTGGAGACAAAAACTGAGAAGTTTGGCCCTGACTTGGAGAGAATGGAAAGAATGAGTTGTTTGTCTTCTTTCACTATCTCATATCTCTTCAACTGAGAAATAAATATTTTGAACTTGGTTAAGAAGGCATTGATGGATTCGAAGCTTTCAGGACTCAATGAGATGAGGCATTCTCCAATTTATGACCTTTCAGGTCATCTTTCTATCCAAAGAGGGATTCGAGCTTGTCCCAAACCTCTTTTGGAGATGTTAGATCGATGACATGGAAGTGAAGATCTTCAGAAATTGAGAGAAGAAGTAAGCCTACTGCTTCATCAAGCCTATCCAAGTACTTAGATTTCTCTACTGCACTGAGTGGTTCGACCATAGTTCCATTTAGTATCTTGGTGAAGCTCTTGGACCTCATGAAGAGAGACATCTTAGCTTTCCATTTGACATGGTTGGAAGAATTGAGTTTTAGATCCATTTGAGCAGTGAAGGTCAAATTGAAGAAGAATTCCAAATGGGTGAATAAACCTACAAAACAAGAAGAGTTTTGTTGATGGAGATTTGATACACTTCGAATGAGAACTTCCTTAGGACACTGAGCACATATGAGTAAGTCCTTCACACCTGGCTAGACCTCACTGGATTGCTCCAATGAATTCAAGGTAATGGCACCAGGATTTGCTATGGAAACTCAGAGGCTTCTGGTGCTCAAGTGAAAGAAAAATACTCAAATAAATGCTGCAATGGCTGCAATTCAAATAGCTACTGCAAGCTCTGATACCATGTGATAATATTCAGTAGGATCTAGCAATTGAAACAAACCTCACATAAAACTCTCAATCAAGAAGTGTAGAGAAGAAGAGAAGAATGCACTCAATAATCACTCATGAACACAGGAAATGGAGAATAGTAGTATCATATATAAGCTATGAGCTATCACTATTAAAACTGAATACAATAATACAATAACTGTGATAAGAATTCGAATTAACCAAGGAGGTAATTTGAATCATGCTCAAAGTCTAGCTTGGACAACATTTGATACATCATCCAATCAGTAGTAGCACTCATAAATGGTCAATAGTCAGTCAAATGAGTCTATCTGAGTCTAACTGATCCATGTGAGCACAGATCAAGGGATGGAGACTCCAAGGAGGGTGCATGAGGCTATCAAAAGGTCAATTGGCACTCCAGAACTAGCTAACTAGGAGCTGCAGGTAGTTAGCATGAGCAATTAGTGGAAGAAATGCTCAATCAATGCTCTAACTGACTGTTAGACACTTGGTAGGTGAGATAAGGTGCTCTAACTGACTGTCAAAAACTTGGTAGGTGAGATAAGGTGCTCTAACTGAGTGATAAATTCTGGTAGGTGAGAAAAGGCTCACATGTCATGCAAAAGAGTCAAAGAGGGTGCATCAGGTAGGTAGGAGGGCTACTGGGGGCTAAAGAAAAGCTCTAGGGAGTTGAAATTAGGCTCTAGGTGCTGGGGAGACCACTGAAATGATGATTGGATGCATGCAGTTACATGTAAATGCATGCATGATGATTCGATGCATGCAAAATGCATGTAGACATGCAAATCTAAAAAATGATGGTGAGAATATTCCAACAGGGAGTTGTTCTGCATTTCCGCATCCGCATTGCGGAATGCAGGTTTTTGGCGTCGAGAACCATCCTTGGAGTCATGTTGATTGGACTTACACAATTTTGGGTTCCGCAATGCAGGTTGCGGAGTGCAGAAGTGTAAGTTGGCGAAATTGGACTTCCGCAATTCCAGGTTCCACAATGCAGGTTGCGGATTGCGGAAGGGTAAAGTTGACGGAGCAGTTGGACTTCTACAATTTTGAGTTCCACAATGCGGGTTGCGGATTGCGAAAGGGTAAGTTGGCGGAATAGTTGAACCTCCACAATTTTGAGTTCCACAATGCGGAATGCGGATTGTGGAAAGGGAATATTTATGAAAGATTGCGGTTGGACGTACGCATTCTGAGTTCCGCAATGCGGATTGTGGATTGCGGAATGTGGAAAGGAGGATTGCGGATTTGAGCCCTTTTCGACTGTGTGTTAAAAGAAGAAGAAGAAGAATAAGAAGAATCAGAAGGTCTCCCATCACCTCTGAAGTCCACCTTGGAGGTGTGGAGACATCACATTTGTAGGATGCAATGTTTTGTCCCGTTGCTTTTTCAAATGTTCTTAGTTTAGGTAGCACTATTCTAATTAGTGGAATATCCTTTATAAGGGCCTAAATAAATTACTCAATGATAGATTCATCAATGATAGGGATGGAACACATGCTCCTTATATTCATAATTTTCTTTCCTCTAATTCTCTGGTTTCCTAAAAATTGTGAAATAATTTTTCTTCGGGACCAAAAGAGGCTAGATGGAAAGTATTTGTTACATTTTTTTGTCACTTACCACATAGTGGGAAAATTTGATGTGTCATGTATAATATCCATTAATTCATTTTCAATTGAGTATCTCTTGTGTCTAAGACATAACTCAATATCCAAATATAGAGTTTCCTTAGTTAAAACAAATATTTATTGAGGAAACTCTTTTAAGGAAGACTATGAATTCTTCACGATATCAAACTATAGATTGATTTGCTCATACGAAACATTCCAATCATGAAGATGATTCATAACCTTTGCTATGTCTTGGATCTAAACTTTCAAGTGTTGAGCTGTAGTGTAAAATTCTCTTTGGACAAAATTTAACTCATTATGAATCCTAGAAGCATACTCAGTGAATTTATAGACTTTGCATTGGCTTGATTTGTAATACTCCACCTGATTTTCAAGTAAGACAATTTTATTCTCATTTTATTTGATCTTCTTCTCACCATTAATGGGTTTATATAGTGTTAGATTTTGAGCATTAATTCAACATACTCTAGGATCTTTACTGAGAGAATAACATGTACAACATATCAATCATATCAAGCATTTATCAAGCATATCAAACAATCACATAAGACAATGGACACACAGAGTTTCACTGGGGAAAACCATAAAGGTGAAAAACCCCACAACTTCCTTAGAGATAGAAAGAGCAATGATACAACCAAAGTACAAGAGATAGTCTTCTCCTAGCAGCTGATCCTCCTCTTCACATGTGCGCCACTTTCTGAGTGATGGAAGAGTGAGTAATGAGATGATCAAATAGAGATCTCCCGATCTCTATTTACACTTGTCCTGTCCTTCCCAATAAACCAGTGGAGCTGACTTGTATAACTCAGTCTAATAACCCATGGTTACATTAATCCGAGCCGACCCCTCACTAGGTGGTCTAATAACTATCACAACAAGTTATGACACTTGCAACACTTGTCAATACAAATGACAACACTTCCGTATAGAGGAATAATACATCTCTATAGGGAGTACAATAATACATAGATGAAATACATTCCGAAGTTACATATACATCAACACTCCCTCTTAACTAGGAAGGTATTTCTCGACACAGATCTGCTAGCATAAGTATTCTTCTCTGGATCATCATCACTGGATCATCGTTATCGAATCATCATCATCGAATCATCATCACTGTTGCTATATCAATCAATCTCCAATCTACTTGTCATAGGAAGTTCTATAGAGCCAGTCCTTTTTCATACTGGATGTAGGCCCACCACCTTTAGGTCTTCATCATCTACAGAGCCAACCCTTTTTCATGCTGGATGTAGGCCTAGCCTTCATGTAAGTCTTTCAACATCTCTGCGAGCAATCCATCAAGTAGGTACACCTCAGGACTGATTACACTGCCTCTGCAAAACCTGTAAGATCTCCCAGGACTGATTACATTGCCTCTGCAAAACCTACAAGAGCATCTCAGGACTAATTATATGCCTCTGCAAAACCCGTGTACCATATTGTCACATCATCGTCTTCAGATCACCTCATCATCCACGGAGCACAACCTAGATGCACATTACACAGCACTTACACTCACCGGCATGGGAAGATACACCTCAACCATCAGTGAAAGGCTCAGCCCTTATATCTACGCCATGGGAAGAAACACCTAAACCATGCGAGAATGGCATTGCACTTATATCCATAGCCATGGGAAGACACACCTCAACCATGCTAGTAATGGCACAACACTTATATCCATAGACACGAGAAGACACACCTCAAACATGCTAGGAATGGCACAACACTTATATCGCAGACATGGGAAGACACACCTCAACCATGCTCAAATGGCACAACACTTATATCGTATCCATGGTAAGACACACCTCAACCATGCTCGAATGGCCCAGCCCTTACATCAACGACCATGGTAAGACAAACTTCAACCATGTTGGAATGGATCATGTGCATCTGTGTCTTCGGACTCATCACTTCCCCTGGGAAGACATCTCGATCTGAAGTACACCAAGTCTCCCTCTGAAGTATTCAAACTTCACTCTGGCTAGTGGCTTGGTCAACACATCAGCTATCTGCTCGTCCGTTGCAACATACAGGAGCTTCACTACTCCTCTCTACACCATATCCCTGATATAGTGATACTTGATCTCAATGTGCTTCAACTTGTCATGGAACACTGGGTTCTCCAACAACTTCACACAACTCTGGTTGTCGCAATATATACAAGTAGCACATAACTGGAGATCAAACAGATCAAGCAGTAGCTTCTTGAGCCATACTGCCTCACAACTAGCCAAACAAGCTGTGACATACTCTGCTTCAGCTGTACTCAGTGCCACATAGGACTACTTCCTGCTAAACCAAGAGATCATACCAGATCCCATACTAAAGCAACACCCCAAAGTGCTCTTCTGATCAATGGCACTGCCTGCCCAATCTGAATCAACATAACCCTCCAGGTTAAAATTTTGATTCACCTCATACTTGATCCCATACTCAACTGTACCCTTGAGGTACCTTAGAATATGCTTTGCAGCTATCAGGTGAACATGTCTTGGATCTGTCAAGTATTGGCTCAAGGTGTTCACTACAAAGCATATATCTGGTCTCGTATTCATTAGGTACATCAAGGACCCAATCATCTGACGATACATCATAGCATCAACCGGCTTAGATGAAGAATCACATAGAAGCTTCAGGTTCGATGCCATAGGTTTGGCGATGGCCTTGCACTCCATCATCCCGAACCTCTTCAAGATCTCTATTGCATACTTCCCTTGTCCAAGGAAGATTCCATCTGCACTCTGCCACACCTCCATACCAAGAAAGTAGTGCATCATACCCAATTGCTTCATCTTGAACTCGGAAGAAAGCTTCCTCTTCGTGTCGGAAATCAATCTATCCTCACCTGTTACAAACAGGTCATCCACATACAATAGTAGTATCACTAAATTTCCTTCCTCAACCTTGTAGTAAAGGTTGGAATCCGCTTTACTCTTGGTAAATCCCAAACTAGATAGGAAGCCATCTATCCTGCCATACCAGGTCCTGGGTGCTTGTTTCAAACCATACAGGGCTTTCTTCAGTTTGCACACATGTGACTCTAGGTCATGTGTCTCAAACCCGAGTGGCTACTCCACATACACTTCCTCTTCAACTACACCATTCAAGAAAGCTGTCTTGACATCCATCTAGTGTACCTTCCATTTCATCACTGCATCCAGAGCAAGTACTGATCTAATGGAAGTGTATTTGGCTACAGGTGCAAATGTCTCTTCATAATCAATCCCTTCTTTCTGGGAGAAGCCACGAGCTACAAACCTTGCTTTATATTTCTCTATGCTTCCATTTGCAGTATGCTTGATCTTATAGATCCACTTGGAAGTCACCACAGACTTCCCATCTGGTCTTGGGACCACATCCCAAACATCATTCTTCATGATCGATTGGTATTCCTCGATCATGGAATTCTTCTATTACTTCATCCCGAATCCTGGGAAATTCAGATTCTTCAATATCTTCAATAGATAGCTTTGTTGCTGGAAAAAATGGTATAGTCCTTTTGTAGGTGATGGTATACGATCTTTCCTACAAAACAAGTTAAATTGCATGATTAGAAACATCTTATATATTTCAGAACAAATTCTTACTCATAAAGACATATGTCATATAGTCATGCAATTATCTTAGCCAATGCTTCAATACAAAATTTATCCATATTCTGTAACTTTCTAGATGCCTTCCATCTCTACCAGAACATTGTTAAGAGTGTGCACAACTCCCAACATGTCAGCAAAGAGGTTTCATTCTAGATAAGTAGCAATGGAGTGTTGTATAGTACCATAGGCCACTTACCCATTACTATATTAGTAGTATCTTGTTCATTAATGCAAATATCCTAATATGCATAATACATATCCTAGCTTTAGGAACATAAGTATGTACATAACTGAACAACATCACATATATAATAAATGACAATTCGAATACTTATCTTCGTTTGTTTGTTGGGTGGACTCCCTTTGAATCTCTGCTTCCTTGCAGGATCTGCTAGAGTTTGAATCTGAAGTAGCTTCTTCTACTCCTTTTTGTTGTGGATTGTAAGGAGTGGTCAACTCCCTCTTAATCCCTGCATAACTTCTTGAAGTCCCTTGAAGTGAATTCTCCGCCATTGTCAGATCTAAAGATCTTGATCTTCTTTTTAGTGTGGTTTTCTATCAAGGCTTTGAATTCCTTGAATTTGCTGAATACTTCATCTTTGTTCTTCAAGAAATAAGTCCAAGTCTTCCCAGATAAATCATCAATGAAAGAACCATGGTATACATACCCACTCAGAGAACTGGATAACATCAGACTGCATACATAAGAATGGATAATTCCTTTTTCCTTACTTGCTTGTAAATTCCTTGTGTTCTTTCCTTTTGCACATCCTTTGCAAATGCCTTCATGTTTTGTCTGGATTTCAGGAAGAGCTTGTACATCTTTGCTTGCAATTGGTAATGCCCTATAGTGCATGTTTGCAAGCCTTCTATGCTAAAGTTCACTTGGCTCTATTGATTCATGGACCATTGCTTGTCCTGGTTGGCCCTTCAACTTGTATAATCATCCCTCTTGCTCTCTAATCACCACTACATCATCTATAGTCTTACCCTTTGGCCACATTAGGACTTGGCCATCTACAAATGAAACCCTCATGCCTTTTGCATCCAATGCAGATATGGAGAGTAGATTCTTCTTGAGACCTGGAACATAAAGTACATCTTTCATCTTCATAGACTTTCCAGAGTCTAGTTTATAAGAGGCTTCACCACTCCCTTTTATTGGATACTGGTAGTCATCCCCAAGTTTCACCTTGTGGGGTGATTCATGTTCAGATAGGTTCATAAAGGATTCCTTGAATCCTGTCATGTGATTAGAAGCCCCACTATCTATAAGCCAATCATTACTTCCATGAGTAATGGTTCCAGTGAGAGAAGAAATCAAAACATATTCTTCATCACTTGAAGAATCTTCACTATCTTCTCTAGCCCTCTTCCTGGGAGGTTCATCATCCTTTGCAACATGAGCATGATGTCTTCTTTTGAAGTTCTTCTTCTTGTGAGAACCATCTTTCTTATTTCTGGGACAATCTCTGGAATGGTGTCCCTTCTCATCACATGTATAGCAACGGACATAGGACATGTTCCTTCTAGGTTTGGTACTACCTCTTTGATTCTAATGGCGATGCCTTTCTTTCTTGTCATGATGGTGAGCCTTTTTATCACCATGTCTTTTGGAGTGTGCTGTGAGAGCTTGGTCTTCATTCCCCATCTTCTCTTCTTGAGCTACAATTCAAGCTTCTTCCTGTGAGCATTCTTCCCATAGTCTACTGAAAGTGATAAGTTTCTTCCTAGCACAAATCCCTTGGATGAAGTAATCCCATGACCTAGGAAGGCCATTAAGAGTGGTCATTACCACTTCTCCATTTTATATATCTTCTCCCACAGCTTCAAGTTGTTCTTTTATCTAGGAAACCCTTGAGAAATAAGACTACATAGTCTCCGCATTCTGGATCTTGACATTCTTCAATTGATTCCTTAAGGTCATCTTCTGATTTATGTTCTTCCCTTCAAATAGCTTGGTCAAGGAATCAAACATCTCCTTTGGTGTCTTTAGAGATGACACATGTGGTATGAGATGGTCTTCGATAGAATCAGCAATGATCCTCTTAGCATTGATCAAATTCCTTTTGTGCAAGGCCTTAGCCTCTTCTTCCTCTGGGATAGGGACCTCTTCACTTATGTAAGTGTCCAACTCATTTTCTTCCAAGATTAACCCAATCCTATACTTCCATGCTTGGAATTTATCATCCCCTTCAAGCTTATCCTCAAGCTTGGTGTGGTGAGACATCTTAAAGAGTACTTCAAATGGAAATAGAAAAGATTTAGGTCTTACCACTTGATTTGCTGAAAACTGGATCTGGTCCCAGATTAGCGTTTGTCAGAGAAACCCTAAAAATTCAAACTTTGAATTTCAAACTTCTTAAAGGATAGAAAGATGCGCCTTGATGAGATTATCAACCTGGTATATTCAGAATTTGAGATCTGCAAAGTTTCACCCTTCAGAAATGCCTTTTAGTCTTCTTGGATTCACTAAGGAGGACCCTAAATTAGGGTTTGAATTTCCTGGAGCTTTACCCAACCAAAAATCTCGATCCAAATCTCTAAACTTCAATTTTTCCAAGGAGCTTCCAGCTATGTCTTCATATTTAAAAAATCCCTATTTTTGTGGAAACCCTAATTTTTAGGGCCAAAACTGAAAGTGCTCAGAATTGAATTCTGATTGGACAGAAATATTCTCCTTTATGAGTAGAGTCAATCTACCTTACTTCTTTTCCAAACTATATGGAGAGAAACCCAATAAACAAGAAACCCTAGTTTTCGCCACTGCACAATGTCTTCTTCTTAGGGAAGCTCTGATACCATGTTAGATTTTGAGCATTAATTCAGCATACTCTAGGATCTTTACTGAGAGAATAACATGTATAGCATATCAATCATATCAAGCATGTATCAAGCATATCAAACAATCACATAAGACAATGGACACATAGAGTTTCACCGGGGAAAACCATAAAGGTGAAAAACCCCACAACTTCCTCAGAGATAGAAAGAGCAATGATACAACCAAAGTACAAGAGATAGTCTTCTCCTAGTAGCTGATCCTCCTCCTCACATGTACACCACTTTTTGAGTGATGGAAGAGCGAGTAATGAGATGATCAAATAGAGATCTACCGATCTCTATTTATACTTGTCCTGTCCTTCCTAACAAACTAGTGGGGACAACTTGTTTAACTCAGTCTAATAACCCATGGTTATATTAATCCGGGTCGACCCCTCACTAGATGGTCTAATAACCCATCACAGCAAGTTATGACACTTGTGACACTTGTCAATACAAATGATGACACTTCCGTATAGAGAAATAATACATATCTATAGGAGTACAATAATACATAGATGAAATACATTACGAAGTTACATATACATCAACATATAGATTATCTTGTGTAATAGTGATTGTAGGAGAAGAAAAAGAAGTAAGGCTCAAATGTCTAGTACCCATCACCATAGTTACAATAGTAAGAACTACTTCCTTGTCAAGAGCACCTATGCTTTTGTATTATCAATTGCTTCCTTTTCTTATCAAATGAAAATAGTTATAGATTAGAAACCTCATCCACTGGTGGTGGGATATGAACAATATGTTCTACATCCATTAACGCCTATTCCATTAAATTTGGACTTATTATGCAAAATTTGGACTAAAAAAGTATGAATTTAGACTTTGAAAGTGTCAATATCAACCTTTCTAAAGTGCAAAATTAGGTTATGAAAGTGGCAATATTGGCTTTGAAAAGTGTGTTTTTCTATTCGAATAGTGTGTTTTTTGACTACTTATGAATCCTAAAATTGCAATTTTTTATTATGAAACTATGAATTTCAATTCAAAAAGTGTGAATTTCAAATCAAAAAATGCAAATTTTGATTTGAAAAGTGCAATTTTGATTTGGAAATGTGCAATCTTTTAAGGTGAAAAGTGCAATGTCTATAATATTCAGACCTTGTTTGAATAACAAGTTTACCAGTTCTTGTTTCTTTTTTGATACAATATCAAGAATACTTATCTTTTTAAATATATAATTTTAGTAGTTTCCAAATGAGGCGGGAATTCTCTGTGTAATCTGTATAGGAACAACTTACTTACGCAGTAGTAACCAGTAAATGGTGTATTCTGCATCACAATAGTAACTTTCCTCAAATTTCTAGAGGCTTGTGGATGTTCCATATGCTCGACGTTTGCTCTCCCAACCAGGTTGATAGACAGACTAGAAGGAGTGTAACAAAATATAAATTTGTTTGGATAAATATCCAATCAATAGATATCCATAGGAACATCCATCCCACTCTCAACAGTATGCCCTATATGTTCTCGTTTTTCCTTAACTGCTGCAAGGCCCTTCTCGTTTATTCTAATTTTTTCTCTTATCCATTCTATCCTTGGTGACCATGCCCATATGATGATATTTACATCGGTCATCATATTTATTTATGCACCAACAACCCATTGTTGCTTTCTATTTAACCATTTTTTGTATAATACCTTCAGATTTTTTGATGCTCCTGTTGGCTTCCACCATTTCACCTCTACTTTCTAAGTCCCAAGAGTACTAGCATCTGAATCCTAATAAATATTACCAATCACCCTACCCAACCATATTGCACAATCTGGATCTGGTTATTGCACAATGACCGTTTGGCCCTTTACAACATCCACTCTTGGAATGAATTCATCTCTAGGCTTGTTGCATACTAGTCCAACATAGCAATCCTGCAAAGCAGGAACATTTTCCTTCAAATAGGCATCCATTATTTCATGTTCAGATCTTGTAGGTTCACTACTATGAATATCATAGCTTATTGATGGCCAAAAGTTAGTTGCTGATTGATCAACACTCTCGAAGGGACTGTCCAAATTGTTATATACAACCTCCCAATAATTTAACTCGGGACACCAAAATTGTTCACCTCACTTATCAATCCCTTGATTTCAGAATGAAATATATGTTTCTATTCCTTTCTTTATTTCGTCAATGTCTGTGTTTGTGCTAGAAATTGTCCTTAGACTACAGAGGGAACAAGCTAGTACAATCTCAAAGTAATAAACATAAAATAGGGTTTGTTTTTTATGATTTTGTGGTTTGAGGGTTTTATATTCAAGAAGATAATCTATCAATCAACAAATGCAAAAACTCAATCATGTCATAAGATCAAAGTAAATAGAAAGTGTAAGATGATAAACATAAATACTAACATTCGTTTGCACTGGTTCAGTCCACAATACATGAGCATTCACATGAGAAAAAATTTAAACAAGGAAATGAATCATATATTGAGTGATCAGAATGACCATAAACAAAATCAGTAAGGAAAGTATAGTGGCTTATGTTCATATATATATATTAGTCTCAGTCTTTCAAAACTTACATCAAAAGCAATTGCATCAGTCTGAAAGTATATCTCAATGCTCCAAGCTCTATATTGCCTCTTGAAACAAAAATCCAACCACTCCCATGTATCTTCTCCTTTATTTTATAATTAAAAACTAAACTATTTCTATAACCACTCCTTTACTCGCTAGTTACATTTCGTAGCTATACAAACTAACTTTGAATCTTTAAAGACTAATTAACCAAAAATAACAAATCGATTTTTTGGGAAACTTGGCGAATTTCTGAAAAATTGGGTCTCAAAGACGCCTCCATATCTCTCGATTCATGACACCTGTTAGAAAATTGAGAGAGGTTTTTTAAATGAATCCATGAAGAAAAAAACCCTCTCTTGGTTTTTAAAAATTCCTCTCCAATTGATCAGAAGACGTGCCGAAAATTTTTGAGTAAACCAGTAAATTATTAAATCTTTTAAACCCTAAAAAATAGGCCACAAAGATGAATTCGAATATTTCAAATGATGATAGCTGTTGCAAAAATGGGAGAGGGTTTTGTAAATGATTCTGTTGTGGAAAAAAACCTTTTTTTTTTCCAAAATTTGCTTCCATCACCTCATAATCTGTGCTTAATTATAATGACTAAACCAGAGGAAAAAATGGACATTATGGTCTCATCTCCTTGAATATCATCAACACTAAAATATGGAATGTGTAATTTATACTCTTTAATACTTACAGCAGGAGTAATTAGGGCTGATCTCCCTTCCTCAAAAACACCACTATGCATTTCTTCCTTCGAATTGGTAGCTTCTTCCTTGTCCATAAAAACAATGGCTTTCTCTATATTATCTCTTGAAATATGTCCTTGTTGTCTTTCAAACATATCTTCTTGCTTTGCATTTCTAGAATTTTCGAACTCCTATACATTAACATCCTGCAAATCATCTTGTATTTCCTAATCATCAACATCTCTTTTGAATGTCTTCATAAAACTGGACTGCTTGCTAGGAATATGCTTCTTTTCATGCTCATCATGTGCCATAATGGAACGAACATGTGTCTGGAAGTTCTTTATCCTCATTAAATGCAATGGCCATGTTCTATCATCAACGAACCATGAACCTTCATGATTCTCAGATTCCTATAGCACGCTAGAATATAGGATTTGGACCTTGCATTGCGGGGATATCTCAACATACAAATTTGACATACAAGCTCACAAACGAAGGTTAGACTTTGGATTTTGCATAAGTATATAGTTTAAGTAAGCATTTTGAGTACTTTGAAAGATATATAATATTTGATAAACCACTAAAGTGCCACTAAGGGTTAAATCAATTAAAACCAAAACAAACTATAACATGACTCCAAAGAGAAAATCAAAATCATTTATTAAAAGCATTTAAAATCTAAAATAAACATAGAATGAAAATGAAAAAGAGGAATAAACATTTAAGAAAACACACAAAACTGAGGACAATTTTAGTGTTAATAGTCTAAAGGTCTTTTTGATTGCAGATTTAATAACCTAGGCTTCCCAACTGGCAAGTCTATGCTACCATCTAGCAATGATCACCACAGATGAATAGGAGATGACCAAGCTTCATCCCGAAGTGATTCCCTCCATTGCATGATTGGAATGTTATCTATGAGTTGAAATTTAAAAAAGTGGCATTTTGATACCGATGATCTTGGCATTTCCATCCAAAAGGTGGGGTTTCACAAAACTCTTAAAATCATAAAGTTCATCAATTAGATAAGGGAAATAGAAATTTTGATCTTAAAATCACCATATTTATTAACCACTGGTTTTTCAAGACTATTCAAGCATTTAGCTAGGGATGTCACAGTGAAATTCGATCTCGTCTCTAAAAATGAGAGGCTGAAATGGAGAAAACTATTAATCTTGTGCCCATGAGTCAAAATTCCAGTCAATGATATGGGAATATTCATAACATTACTAAAATATTTTTCCTTCTTACCCATCCTTGGAATGGAAGTCTTTGACTTATCCATTTTTTCATGAACAATACTCATAAAAGTATTTGGATTTTTTTGTGAAGCTAATCTTTGAGAATAATATACTTGGCGACAACTTGTGATATATTTATTATGAGATTCCTGATGTCCTCGCAACCTTTCCACTTCAGCTGGTTCAGGGGTCCCCTTAAGCATATCCTATCTTGTAATGCAATCATTACACCTTGCAAAGGAGTTTTCTTTAGAAATTTTAATGTCGAAAATCTTCTCTCATCACCTTGCTAAAGGAGGATTGTGATACTGGATGTAAACCAATACTTTCAATTTCTTCATTTGCCATTTTTCGCAAAAAACCATGGGACATATTAGATGGAAATAATTTCAAGGTTGTCCTTGTTCTATCTTCACTGATTAATCATGTCAGATGTGGATATTCATCTGAATTCTCTTCTACAATTTGATTAATAATAGCTACCAGTGCAACATGTTTTCCTTAGATTTTTTGAAGCCACTGCTACCATTCACAAATATCACATCACCATTCAAGAACGTGCTTTTATAATTGTAGAAAGTGCTCCTTTTTATCCCATGGAATTTATACCATGCATTTTGACAGAGGTCTCTTTTGTCTAATTTCATTGTAAACATGCTTCTTTTTCTGTCGTCTCCTTCTTTGGCCACAGGAGCATTTGATCCCATAAAATTTATAACATACTGTCTTCTTGAATTTCCATTCAAACTATGAAATTTATTCACACATTCAACTATCAATTGAAGTGAAATTTTTGATATACAAAGATTTGAGCAACAATGTTTAGTGACAATTTTTGAAAGGAATGCACCCTGATCAATTCCAATCTTGTAAGGTACTGAGGTTGAATTTATTTCATAAATTTTAGTTCCAGCTTGCCGCTTTATGGAATTGTATGGCCTTTTTCTGTTACCTTTAACATATGTATATTCACAATGGGGAGCACTTGGAAGGACCATCTGTAAAGGACATTTGTCAAAAATATTCCAAATGTTGACCATGTCTTCGTGTGTGTTATTTTTTAGTATAACATCCAAAGGAACATCATTGAGGTCAAGCAAATTGTTTGTAGGCCATCTTACAAGAGAGCCTTCAAATACACCACAATCTTTACAATTGCAGAGGACTTGATGAACTAAAATACCAAACTCACCAACATCTAGTGGTTTGAATTGTACAATGTCCTTAAAAAACACTTGACATTATTCCCCGAGAAACATAACGTGGCTTTAAAGAACATTGATGTATCAAATTAACTTTCTCTCCCACAAACTTGATATTGTGATTTTGGCTTAATACTTTCAAAGTATATTCAGACTGATTATTGTTTAATTTGCTTTCAAAAGAAATCAATGTTTATGTATTAAAATCTATGATTATTTTAATCGGCCATAAAACAAAACCTCCACTGCTTAACCTTGGACAACATGCGATAAAAGAAAAAACCACTTTGTCCACCAGAATATCAAAAGGAGAAATCACCCAAAAATGTTCCCCCAACAAAACCAACCCCACTCACATTTGTTACAAAACCTATGGAAATGCAATCTATGCATTCTGAACATTTATGTAACAACTTAAATTTTCTCATAATAAAAGAAGATTTATTCTGATTTGTTATGATATGTTCTACACTCGTCGAAGTAGAAGCTGGTATATCATTCACCTCATTCTCTTGAAGAGAAAATTCAATGTGGTTAACGATCTCAGATGCAGGCCATTGAATATAACCACCAACTTCCTCTGATAATGTATTTGCACCTTTTTATGGATAGGGAAATTCAAGACCTACATTTAAAATCTTGGTAATGTTTATAATGATACATCCATCATGAATGCTGATATTATGCAATATTTTTCTTTCTTGAAAAGAGATCCCTTCAACAAATTTCAATCCATTCAAAAGGAGGTCCACACATTGTTGAGAACCAAAATCCATTTTAGAAGCGATTTTTGAAATACAAAATAACAGGAGCACATTAAAGATTATATTTATTTTAAACAAAGCATATTTTTTTCCACTAGTATATACTATCAAATAAGTCAATGCTCTATAGGTTGATAGAATTATTGTATGTTGATGTATATGTAACTTCGGAATGTATTTCACATATATGTATATTGTATTCCTATAGAGATGGTATTATTCCTCTATAAGGAAGTGTCGTCATTTATATTGTAAGTGTCGTAACTTATACTTGATGGGTTATTAGACCACCTTGTTTGGGGTCGGCCCTGTATAAGTCATGTGGGTCAAAGGGTTATTAGATCACCCTATTGGGGGTCGGCCATGTGGGTCGAAGGGTTATTAGACCACCCTATTGGGGGTCGGCCCAGTCAGCATTATATTATGTGGTTAAGTTCGAGCCTACATGAGTTAGGTAAAAAGGCAAGTCAAGTCAAGTATAAATAGAGTGCGGGAGGCACTCTATTTGTTCACTCACTTCTCACACATGCACTCAAGGAGGAGTGGCGCACTTATGGAGGAGGAGGATCTGCTGCTAGGTTGTGTCTATCTCTTATGGTTGGTTGTATCATTGCTCTATCTATCTCTGAGGAAGTTATTGGGGTTTTTCACCTTTATGGTTTTCCCCAAGTAAATCTTTGTGTCTCTTGTGTGCTTGCATTATTGTATCCATGATTGATATGCTGTAGATATGCTGTACATGTTGTTCTCTCAGTTAAGATCCTAGACCAGATTGAAGTAAGTTCTGAAAATTTAACATGGTATCAGAGCTAGCCTGAAAGAAGGCATGATATGGCATGTATGACACTTGTTGCACTTACGATGCTAGGGCTTGATATAGCAAAAACCAGTCATCGTAGCACTTTCGCTATAAATACGTTTTGGCGAAGTTTTCGGATCTGAAATTGTTATAGGATGAAGATTAAATCTCCAGGTACTTTTTTTCCAAAGGACAACCTCTAATTCGTTATACTTTGTGATTTATGATCTGTGGAATATAGGGTTTCTGCCTCTTCCATATCTGAGTCAAAATCAGGTGACCTTGGGAAAAAGGTCATAACTTGGGCTAGGAAGCTCCAAATGAAATTTCGTAAAAAGTGACAAGTAGCACACAGACTGTACTATCTCAGAAAACTTTTTCAGAGGCCGAAGGTGAACCAGTGACACGTGGAATTCCGTACAAGTTCTCTCTCCTGTATTATCCCATAAACAGGTCACGTTGCGACACTTGGCATAACTCTCTCTCAGAGAGTCCAATTGAGGTAAGACATATCAGGATGGAAATATAACAGGCCGAGCTATCTCAAAAAACTTTTTCAGAGGCTGAAGTTCAAACAGTGACACGTGGAAAGCCGTACAAGTTCGCACTCCTGTATTATCCCAAAACAGGTCACGTTGCGACATTTTCCCTAACTCTCTCTCAGAGAATCCAATTGAGGTCAGACCTGTCAGGATGGAAAGGTGACAGGTCAGGCTATCTCAGGAAACTTTTTTCAGACCCTGTGGATCAAAAAGTTTGGAGTTACACCAGAAACAATCAGGTACATATTTCTGTCAAAACAGAATTATTTTTGAGTACCTTCATTCATGGCTTCCGGAATTTAGGGCTTTGAAGAAAGTTGGAATTTTTGTAATCGGAGACCACGGCTGAATGCTACTCATCAAAATAAAAATTTAGAGACCAAGATCAGAATTTTTGGTTGGGAAGAAGGTCGGGTTTGATCAGACCCTAGTTCGGGACTTTGATCAGAAAAGTGAAAAATTAGGGCTTCTATAAAAATGGGAATTTTTGAAATCTGTGACCACGGCTGGAAGCTCCTCAGAAAAATAGAAGCTTAGAGATTTGGATCAAACCTTTTGATTGGGTATAAGAGTGGGCTTCATCAAACCCCAGTTCAAGGTCATGTCTAGTGAATCCGAAAGTTTCAAAGGCAAAATTGAGGAGAAAAACTTTGCAGTTTTCAAATTCTGAATATACTAGTTTGATCAGCTCATCAAGGCGCATATTTCTATCCTTTCAGAAGTTTGAAATTCAAAGTTTGAATTTTTGGGGTTTCTCTGACAAACCCATATCTAGCTCCAGGTCCAGTTCTTACAATTCAAGTGGATTGGGTTAATCCTAGAAGAAGATGGATTGGTCACCTACATAAGTGAGGAAGTTCCTGTTTCAGAGGGAGATGAGGCTAAGGCCTTACATAAGAAGATTACAAGCGATATCGACAGGTATGACTCATCGAGGTATGTTTCAATATTTGTCCATGATTAAGTTTATGGTATGTTTGTCTTCATGTTATTACGGTTAGTACAATCTTGATTTTAGGTTTGCTGTATCACCTTAATAAAACTATGAATGCACGATAGAAAATATTCATTGATTAGGGTATTGACACTTATGATTGTACTAATGCATTATGGTGTTGTATGAGGTTTATGTTGTCTACTAACATGAAAGGTACACCAAGAAAGACAAATCATGTTCTGGTCCAAGAAGATATCGTCATGATAACATGAGGACAAAGATTCATCCATTGTCATGGATCCCATAGAAGATCCATTTACGAGGTATGTATAACTTGGTTTTGTAATGGTTAACATATGAGACATGCAGGTTACTAGCACAAGTCACTGAAGAGAACCAGAAGACATTATGCGGGTATGTTAGACATAAACTAGCTAGCATGCTAATCCAGGTATGTTTTTCCTATATCAAGCTAGAATCCTACCTTGGTTTAGGATCTTATACTGTTGATGATATGACTAACCAGAAGAATCATGAAGGTATAGGTTTGAATAATCACAGGTTTTATGCATATTATATCTCTTATCTTGATTGATGATTCAACTAACCTGAAGAGTCATAGGTATGAGTACTTACAGGTTTAGACATGTTATGCTTCTTATGATTTGACTAACCATAAGAATCCCACATAAACCTTGAATGCTAATGCTTATTATTCTGTTTGAAATGATCATGACTATACATGCTTGAAATTATTGTGTTTTAATAGTATACTAATGAATGTATGATTTTATATGAAATCACAAGGATAACACAATCATGATACTAATAAGCATGCATAGGGACCAAGGATGAATATGAATTCAAGAACAGGTAATTCAGGAAGCAAAGATCAAGAGGGATCACACTCCAGTTGCTCCTGCAAGAAAGCAAAGGAGCACACTCCAGTTGTTCCTGCAAGAAAGCAAAGGAGCACACTCCAGTTGTTCCTGCAAGAAAGAAAAAGAGCACACTTCAGTAGTTTCTGCAAGGATGCAGATATTCAGAGGAAGTTGACCATCTTTCTACATTCCACAACAGAAAATTGTAGAAGAATCTACTTCAAATTAGGACTCCAACAGCTCCTGCAAGGAAGCAAAGACTCAGAGGGAGTCCACCCAACGAACAAAGAAAGATAAGTATTTTAATCATCATTTCTTGCATATTTGTTTGTTTAAATAATACTGTTCAATAATGTATATACTGATGTTCCTAGAATTAGGTTGTGTATTATGCATATTAGAATAGTTGCATTGATGAACAGTATACTACTAATATACATGGGTAAGTGGCCTATGGCACTGTACAACATTCCATTGCTACTTATCTAGAATGAAACCTCTTTGCTGACATGTTGGGAGTTGTGCACACTCATAACAATGTTCTGGTAGAGATTGGAAGGCATCTAGAAAGTTATGGGATATGGATAAATGTTGTATTGAAGCATTGGCTAAGATAATTGCATGACAGTATGACATATTTCTTTATGTGTAAGAATTTGTTCTGAAAACTATGAGATGTTTTCTAATCATGCAGTTTAACTTGTTGTGTAGGAAAGATCGTATGCCATCTCCTACAAAAGAAGAACTACAACATTTGTTCAGCAATAAAGATATCTATTGAAGATATTGAAGTTCCCAGGATCTGGGATGAAGAAATGGAATGATCCGTCGATCATGAAGAATGATGTTTGGGTTGCAGTCCCAAGACGTGAAGGGAATTTTGTTATGACTTCCAAATGGAACTATCAGATCAAGCATGTTGCAGATGGAAGCATTGAGATGAAATAGAAGATGCACCAGATGGATTTCAAGACAGCATGGTGAAATCATATATGTGCAGAACTTGGTATGGTGAAGATAGATTGATTGCCGACACGCAGCGGAAGCTTACTACCGAGTTCGAGATGAAGAACTCGGGGATGATGCACTATTTGTTTTTGACATGGAGGTGTGGCAGAGTGCAGATAGAATCTTCCTTGGACAAGGGAAGTATGCAGTAGAGATCCCGAAGAGGTTCGGGATGATGGATTGCAAGGCCATGGCCACATCTATGGCATCAAATCTGAAGCTTCTATGTGATGCTTCATCTGAGCCGGTTGATATCACTATGTATCGTCAGATGATTGGGTCCTTGATGTACCTAACAAACACGAGACCAGACATTTTCTTTGCTGTGAACACATTGGGCTAGTTCCTGACGGATCCGAGGAGTGTTCACCTGGTTGCTGTAAAGCATGTTCTGAGGTACCTGAAGGGTACAGTGGATTATGGGCTCAGGTATGAGGTGAATCAAAAGTTTAACCTGCAGGGTTATGTTGATTCAGATTGGGCTGGCAGTATTGCAGATAGGAAGAGCACATCTGGGTGCTGCTTCAGTATGGGATCAGGTGTGATCTCTTGGTTTAACAGGAAGCAGTCTTGCGTAGAACTGAGTACAGCTGAGGCAGAGTATGTTGCAGCCTGTTCAGCTAGTTGTGAGGCAGTATGGCTACGGAAGCTACTGTTTGAGTTATTTGATCTCCCGTTGGAAGCTACTGGTATCTTCTGTGATAACCAGAGTTGTGTGAAGCTGTCTGAGAACCCAGTGTTTCATGACAGGTCGAAACACATAGAGATCAAATATCACTATATCAGGGATATGGTGCAGAGAGGAGCTGTGAAGCTTCTGTATGTTGCGACGGACGAGCAGATTGCAGATGTGCTGACGAAGCCACTAGCCAGAGTGAAGTTCGAGTACTTCAGAGAGAGGCTTGGCGTTCTTCAGATCGAGGTCACTTCGAGGAAGAAGTGATGGACACATTTGCTGAAGCCATTCCAAGCATGTTGGAAGGAGGATCCTTCACATGGTTGTGGATGTAAGCGCTGGATGATGAGCATTAGGATGATGTTCTAGTTTCTGCTAGATATGATCAGTTGGATCATTTTTATGTATGTATGTACGCATCATGTGGATGCTGGATATGATCCGTTGGATCATTTTTATGTATGTATGTACGCATCATGTGGATGCTGGATATGATCAGTTGGATCATTTTATGTATGTATGCATCATGTTAGATGCTTGGACCATGTATCTGTATATGTATCAGGTGTATACATTGTATGATCAGGTGGATCATGTATGGTGATATGTATCATGTATTTGTATCAGGTGGATACATTGTATGATCAGGAGGATCATGTATGATGATATGTATCAGGTAGATACTTGGTATGCATCAGGTAGATGCATTGATGATCAGGATGATCATGGATGACGAGCTTCAGGATGTTTCTCCAGATGACATGCAACAGGATGTTGCAGTGATGATCAGGATGATCATGGATGACGAGCTTCAGGATGTTGCTCCAGATGACATGCAGCAGGATGTTGCAGTGATGATCAGGATGATCATGGATGACTAGCTTCAGGATGTTGCTCCAGATGACATGCAGCAGGATGTTGCAGTGATGATCAGGATGATCATGGATGACGAGCTTCAGGATGTTGCTCCAGATGACATGCAGCAGGACGTTGCAGTGATGATGATCAGGATGATCATGGATACATCAGGATGATGTATGGTGAGTATCAGGTTGATACTCTATGGCCGTGGATCAGGTTGTGCAGATGAGCATGTAATAGCGCCCTGGGATATTTGCAGATGGTCTTTCGAGGTTTTGCCTATGGCATGTAATATCGGTGCCCTGGGACATCTGGCAAATGCTCTTTCGAGGTTTTGCTCTGGGAGGACATGTAATAGTGCCCTGGGAGATCTGCAAATAGTCTTTTGAGGTTTTGCCTATGGCATGTAATAGCACCCTGGGATATCTGGCAAATGCTCTTGTGAGGTTTTGTCCTATGGCATGTAATAGCGCCCTGGGAGATCCGATAGGTTGGGCTGTGTGCCCGTAATCAGTCCTGGGATGCTCTTGCGAGGTTTTGCCATGACCACATGTAATAGCACCCTGGGAGATTTCAGGTCAGAGTTGTGTACCCGTAACATCCTGAGATGCTCTTGCGAGGTTTTGTGGTGGACCACATGTAATAGCGCCCTGGGAGATTTCAGGTCGGAGTTGTGTACCCGTAACATCCTGAGATGCTCTTGTGAGGTTTTGTGGTGGGGTCACATGTAATAGCGCCCTGGGAGATCCTATAGGTAGAGCTGTGTGCTCGTAACAGCCTGGGATGCTCTTTCGAGGTTTTGTGACGCACGTAATAAGTCCTGAGGATTCCACAGTATGGCCAGTGATGATGAAGACCTGCAGGTGGTGGGCCTACATCCAGTATGAAAAAGGACTGGCTCTGTAGAACTTCCTATGACGAGTAGATTCAGAGATTGATTGAGATAGCAGCAGCAGTGACGATGATGATGACTCGATGACGATTATCTAGTGACGATGATCCAGAGAAGATGACTTGTGCTAGAAGAACTGTGCTAAGAAATACCTTCCTAGTTAAGAGGGAGTGTTGATGTATATGTAACTTCGGAATGTATTTCACATATATGTATATTGTATTCCTATAGAGATGGTATTATTCCTCTATAAGGAAGTGTCGTCATTTATATTGTAAGTGTCGTAACTTGTACTTGATGGGTTATTAGACCACCTTGTTTGGGGTCGGCCCTGTATAAGTCATGTGGGTCAAAGGGTTATTAGACCACCCTATTGGGGGTCGGCCATGTGGGTCGAAGGGTTATTAGACCACCCTATTGGGGGTCGGCCCAGTCAGCATTATATTATGTGGTTAAGTTCCAGCCTACATGAGTTAGGTAAAAAGGCAAGTCAAGTCAAGTATAAATAGAGTGCGGGAGGCACTCTATTTGTTCACTCACTTCTCACACATGCACTCAAGGAGGAGTGGCGCACTTATGGAGGAGGAGGATCTGCTGCTAGATTGTGTCTATCTCTTATGGTTGGTTGTATCATTGCTCTATCTATCTCTGAGGAAGTTATTGGGGTTTTTCACCTTTATGGTTTTCCCCAAGTAAATCTTTGTGTCTCTTGTGTGCTTGCATTATTGTCTCCATGATTGATATGATGTAGATATGCTGTACATGTTGTTCTCTTAGTTAAGATCCTAGATCAGATTGAAGTAAGTTCTGAAAATTTAACATTGTATGCTATCATTCTCCATAAGACGATAAATGAGAAAACGTTCCTCACTATGAAGAAAATGTTCATAGTTCTAGCAACAACAATCTCATGTAGATTTACCATGCTATTGTTTTTTGAGAAGGAATCAATTTCAGAGGGAGCAGACGATAATTCCTAATTGGATACAATGTAATTGTTTCTTATAATAAATCCATGAGAGAATGAGGTTCCACCGAATGCTCAAAAGGTAATATGTTGTTTTCAATGGAAGGCACTTAAAGTGACGATGGATGAATGAGTGACTAATTATTTGAGGAAGGAGTAGTTGTTCCTTCTTAAAAGGGTCCCTTGGACCATAGAGGTTGGAAATATTTATTGAGATAATATATTATTAGTAATATTTAAATATTATCATGAATTTTCTTTACGTATTTGAATTATGAATTCTATTAGGCGGTATCAATAAAGGATGAGAATCCTTAGCCGTCTAACATGCATATGTCTGAATGGAGTGCACGAGATTTGAACAATTAACGATTTCATTAAAATCATATATCATCTACTACATTCCTCACCTCCAAAATTAAACCACTCAGGGAAGGAGCAACTGCTCTTTTGATGAGAAAATTATGGAAATCTTCACCAACATCATATACGATATGCTGAATTCTTCGAACTCCAAACTGGACCTACTTGGTAAAAAGGAAACGACTCTTTCTTCTGACCATATAATTTTCCCAACCCCAAAATGGAAACCCCTGAGAAAGGATCGACCGCTCTTTATAAGATAAGAGTATTTTCTAAAAGGGTCCATACATATAAATATCATCCGTTCCTTTTCCATCCCGTCCCTGTGCACCTCATAGGGGTTGATGCTCTTTAAATGATTTACATATTCACATAAATCATATATGTTATTAAAAGTTACCAAAACTCCATAGTCGACCTACTTGGGGATAAAGTGGTAGCTCTTTCTCCTCAACATCTACTTTCACCACCCTAAAATAGAAAAACTTGAGGAATGAGCAACCGTTCTTTCTCTGAGAAAATTTATACTTTTCAAGCAAATATATGAAGCAAATTTCCAATGAGATTTGTTGTTAAAGTGACAGTATATAATTTATGCACCCCTTAAAAAGAACCCCTTGAATAAGAAGCGGCTTCTCTTTCTACTCAGCATCCACTTTCAACACAACAAAATAGAGCAACTTGAGGAAGGAGGGACCACTCTTTCTCTGAGCAAATTTCCACTTGCTAGTAAAATGATTGAAGAAAGGTTCGCTTGAAATTTGTGGTGAAAGTGATAGTATTTGCTTTCCCCACTGCTTAAAAAGAACACCTGCATGAAGGATCTGACGCTCTTTCTGCTCAACATCTACTTCCAACACCCCAAAATAGAAGAACTTGAGGAAAGAGTGGCCACTCTTTCTTTGAGAAAATATCTACTTGTCAGCAAATTGTTTAAGGGAAAAATCATACGAAATTTGTGCTTAAGGTGATTATATCTGCTTTCCCTACTCATTAAAAAGAGTGCCTAAAGAAAGGATCGGATTCTATTTCTCTTCAACATATTCTTTCAACTCCCCAAAATAGAGCAACTTGAGGAAAGAGCGACCACTCTTTCTCTGAAAACATTTCCACTTGCCAACAAACTGTTTGAAGGAAATTTCATATGCAAATTGTTTTTAAATTGCCGATCTCTACTTTTTCCATTTTTAAAAGAGAACCCATGAGGGAAGGAGCAAACACTCTTTCTCCTCAGAATCTATTTCAACAACCACAACATAGAACAATTTGATGAAAGAGCGTTTTCTCTTTCTTTGAGAAAATTTCCGCTTTCCACCAAACTCTTTGAAGCAAAATTACTATGAATTTTATTGTTAAAATGATGATATCTACATTCCCCACCCCAAAATAGAACCCCTAGAGGAAGGAGCAGACGCTCTTTCTCCTCAGTATTTACTTTCAACACCCCAAAATTTCCACTTTCCAGCAAACTATTTAAAGCAAAGTTCCTATCAAATTTGTGATTAAGGTACCAATATCTACTTTCCTCACCCCTTAAAAAGAACCCTTGGAGGAAGGATAAGACGCTCTTTCTCCCCAACCTATACTTTCATTAGCCCAAAATATAACAACATGAGGAAAGAGAGGCCTCTCTTTCTCTGATAAAATTTGCACTTTCCACCGAACTATTTCAAGCAAAGTTCCTACAAAATTTATGTTTAATGTGCCGATCTCTACTTTCCCCACCCCTAAAAAAGAATTCCTGGAGAAAGGAATGAATGCTCTTTCTCCTCACTGTATTATTTCAAAACCCCATAATAGAACAACTTGAATAAAGAGAGGCCACTATTTCTACGAGAATATTTCCACTTGCCAACAAACTATTCGAAGCAATTTTCCTATCAAATTCGTGCCTAGAGCGCCGATATCTACTTTCCCCATTCCTAAAAGAAATCCCTGGAGGAAGGAGCAGATGCTCTTTCTACTCAGCATCTACTTCCAACACCCCAAAATAGAACAACCTAAGGGAAGAGCGACCTCTCTTTCTCTCACAAAATTTCCACTTTCCAGCAAACTCTTTGAAGAAAAATTTATTTTAATTTTGTTGTTAAAATGTCGCTATCTAGTTTCCCAGGGTGACATGCGGAATGCTTAGATGGTGATACATGGAATATTTGATTTTGAAAATTAGTTTAAATATTGTATAAATGAATATTAAGGATATTAATGGTACCATTTCAATATAAACATATGGATTTAAGTTATATAAATTTTTGGAATAGGTATCAGGGATCAAATTTCAAGGGTTGACCTTAATTTCAGGTTGAAGGGTATATATTCATACTATCCTTATAGGATGAAGGGATTTAAAAAAATTACACTTCAATTGACAATAATGAATTAAATCAACGTTTCATTAAAAAAATTGCTAAATAAAATATTAATATATATGAGTCATACATTACATATTTTCCTGCATACACTAAAAGAAAGTGAAGTCTATCATGTTTGCAAAGAAAATGGGTTTGAATGGATACTACTTTACCAATCATAGAACTCTATTATTGATGATTGAGAAGTCTTTAAACATCTCATAGGCGACTATCTATTCTCAATGCCATGCCACCCAACATAATAAGGAACATCTAACAAACTGTTCAAATGAAATTGATCCTATGGACAACTATATCTCCCTTGTTGATAGAAATACAACTCCATTCAGATAACCCCTACTCTACTTCAGGCACTATTCAAGAATGTGGGAAACACAATGGCGTATAGGAGCAGAACTTTAAGAAAATTAATTTCTGATCTATTTTGTGGTACTGTGCTATCAGCTAGCAGGCTAAGCATATCTACTATCAATTGATTTGATTGGATAACACTAGTGTCAAACAATTTTTGAGATGAGCTTTGATTTTCATTTATACCTCCAATTTGTATTGTGATGTGATTTGCATTTCTAAAAAAAAGATGGAATAAATATCTGCCTAGTATATGCATTGTGTTATCCATTATTCCATGGCTATATTACTTTCCTATTTTGGGGAACCTATAGCCATAATAAGACGTGGAAAAAATAAATAGAGCTATTGGCAGGCAGTTTGATGAGGAAATATTGTGGTACTGCTGACGTCGCGACACGTTGGATGAAGGCGCGTAAGGAGTATATTGTGACAAAGATACCGCACTTGGCGGGTTTTGGGTCACTTGGACCATGTATTTTGTAATATCGAGTCATTGTACCACGATATGTGGGTTTTCGGGTCATTAGACCAAGTCAGTTAGTAGATTGTCCATAAGTGTCGGTTAGGAAAGTGGACAAGTATTGTAAGTGGTGAAAGCCTATAAATAAAGGAGAATTGTAAGTGTTAGATATAGGAGTTGAGAGAAGTCGATGGATAAGAGCTAGAGATAGATCTATATACGAGATAATACGGGTGTTACGCAGGGATTCATGTACTGCTTTTGGTTTGCCACAGTAATATAAGGATGATGATTTGGTGCAATCTGTGGGTAATGTTGCTCGATGCCTGTGTTATTTCCTGTTCTTGATGCAGTTATCTATTTTCTATTGCTATAATGTGAATACCGCAATAATGTGTTATCTGTCTATGTGAAAATTCTGCAATTAAAGTAATATGTGATCTCTGTCTATGGTAATGTTAAATGCTGCAATTAAGGTGATGTGCTAGAACTTTATGATGAATATTTGGAATTGTTGTTAGTATCATATTGCCATAACTTGCCTCCTCCCTCTGCAGAAACATGGTTCTGTTTTCTCTTCTTGGACGCCTCGAGTGAGACCTCATCCACTCTGCGAGTGTTGCTGGGTGGGCTCAAACTTGCCCGGGCCAGTGCCCAGGGAGACTGCAGTATGGGTCGATAGTCGGTGGACCCCTGTCGACTGTGAGGTCGCGATTCAGTCAACAAATGGTTCCATTGTTGGGACTATGTGCAGAGTAGAAGGAGGTCATGTTGTGGCACCCGATGTAGTTGGAGATACAAAAATGGTTCGATCAGAAGTTGTAGGAGTTCGCTGAAGAAGAAAGTCGGAACACGCGACCGACGGTAGATCAATGGGTGGAAAGACACATTCACAATGGACCGCATGAATGGTTTTTCTATGAATTCCTAGTTATTCTATATGAATGGTTGTCAAAGCTGACCTTTCAGAAGAAGAACTTCCAGGGTGGTGAACTGACGACTTGGACCCTGGAATTGATTCAGAAATTGCAAGAAGTCGATAATAAGGCATTGCGGGCTGTCGAGGTTTGGATTGATAGAATTTTTGAAGGATATATTATGGAATTTGTAGTCGATACGAAGAAATCCTATAGTGAAGCTGAGAGATATTTCTTTGATGGACCAAGGAAAAGGTTTCTGCTATCGCTCCAACTCTTGATTAAGATGCTAATCTACGAGAAAGGTATATTAAAGATAAACCTTGATCAGTAGACAGCCTGGTTGGCGGAGGCCGTGGGTACCGCGACTGTTGGGGAACAGTGCATGAAATGGTGAAGGGGTAGATGGGTGTAGGCCATGAGGAGACTGTGAGTGAAGCTGAGGAAGAAAGTGGCCTTACGAGGGGAGGAGCAAGGTTCCGATAGGAAAAGAGGCAGAGGATAGGAGAAGGTCCCGCTATGATCGGACTGCAAGACCATGAAGGAATGCCACACGGGACGAAGTTACCTCACAGTCCTGATAGGAATGACTAGGCTATGCCCAGGATAGAGGCAGGACCGAACTCAAGCACCAACGTGTGCACACCTCCGCTCACTAGCTCTCAACCAGCAAGAAAAACTACTTTGACACCGCCGAGTACGTCGACACCGCAAAATTTAATTGGTAGTAGTAGTACAGTGACAGGAGGAAGGAATCTTAGGATGGCAGGCGATGATGCTAAGCTACCATTGTTCTATGGTAGTGTGACAGACAACCCAAAGCAGTATTGGTTTTTGTGTGAAGCGGTCTGGACCGTGAAATAGATCACTGACGACGATGTTAAGAAAGGACAGTTGGACATGACTCTGCGAGGTCGTGCATTAGATTGGTTCATGAAGTTTGTCTTAGTCCCTACGGGGGCCCCAGATAAGTCATTGAATGAGATTTGGGATGGGCTGATTGTTGAATTTAGACGGCCTAAGTTGGAGGCCCAGTATATTACTGAATTAAAGGAAATTAAGTGGTATCCCAACGAGACGGTATGGGATTTCGACCAACGATTCAAGACACTAATGGTAAAGGTTAGTTTTGATATGAGTATTGTCCAACATAAAGAATGGTTCATTGCGGCACTGCTACCCCACATTCGGCTGTCGCTAATGCAGCAAAACATTTCGACGCCTAGCGAAGATTTAGAGATCGCAATGCGATTGGAAGCATCACCGATTGGAGATAATGCAACTAGGATGTCGCAGATACAGACACAGCTCGCTAACCTGACTATACAATTGCAAGATTTAAAGAAGAACAAAGAACAATGCAATGAAGTATGGTTTATGCGATGTCGCTGAGAGGGACATACGAAAGATGATTGCCAGGATTTCCATAGTTATTTGGTGTCAAGTGCACCAAACTCGTTGAATGGAAGCAGTATGCCATGGTGTCGCATTTGTCATGTATTTGGGCATGGTCATGATAATTGTCCGTATATGTAGAACATGGTCACAACCCTGCGAAATCTGTATTGCACCTTCTGTAAGTCGGTAGGACATGATGAAAAGGGTTGTCGTGCATATGGGTTGCTACAGGAGAGAATGTGTGATGCATTCTATGTCAAAGATAATAAGCATGCTGCACTGCTACAGCCACAGGTAGCTCAGTCGATACCTCAACCACAGATGCAGTCTGTACCGCAGCAACATCAACCGCAGCAGTTCGTACCGCAATATACACCAGTGAACCCCCTGCGGCCTCAGTGCGTGAAACAACTGCAGTATGCACCACAAGGGTAAGGGATGCCGCCAGCACCCATGCAACAGCAGTTTAACCAACCTTAGTATCAATAGTAGGGTGGCTACCAGGGAGACTATAGGGTGGATGCGGTGGTGGATTTGGTCGTGGAGGAGGAGGATGAGGTGGTCGTGGACCTGTTCAATGTTACCACTGTGTGGTATGGGGGAATTATCAGTGTGACTGCCCACTGCTCCAGAATCAGTGTACGTTTTGTTCCGGTAATGATCATACAATCGAGAATTGTCCATAGTTGATTGCAAGATGGCAGGTTGGGAACACTCCGCAGCTACAGAACCCAGTACAACAACCAGTGTAGAACCCGTTGCAGCAACCAGTGCAGAACCAACCCCCGCAACCACCGCTCAACACTAATCCGAATGTAAATCAACTAGGTAATATGCAGTAGAATCAGACACAAGGTGCCAATATTGCGACTATTTCGGAAGAACCGCGACCACAAGATGCATCGGTGGCTGTTGTCACTCGTGGAGGTAAGATGACTGGGGAAGATGGTTCGCGACCACTAATTCGGTTAACTGGTCAGAAGATGGTACATTTCGACATCGATGCGGAGCGGGAAACGTTCCTGGAGGCACGTCGCACTTTGGAGAAAGACTACGGTAAGGCTATTGTTTGTGATATGCCACCTATCTTTGATGCTACATCAGACACCAATCGAACACCACCAGGGATATTGCAGAAGTTCCTGGAAAGCTGTCTATCATTGGCATGAGACCTGGTTTCCCTGGTTGAGATTGAGGGATGGTTGCAGCGACTTCCAAAAGGATGGCAGGAGTCGACCGTAAACTCCTTACAACAAAGGAAGAATTGCAAGGAAATGCGAATGAATATTCAGATTGGCGATTATGATGTTGACTCTGTGATTCTTGATATTGGTTCGGATGTTAACCTCTTAACCAAGCAGGTGTGGCAGAAAATGGGGAGTCCCCCATTGAGATGGTCTCCTGTGCAGCTCTGGTTGGCTAACCATTCGAAGGTTACACCTATTGGGTGCATTCCATGGCTTACAATTGATATTGAGGGCATGAAGACTTATGATGACTTCGATGTCATTGAGGTAGTTGATGGAGGAAGCTCCTATCCTATGCTATTGGGGATAGGATGGGCTAATGATAGTGGAGCTGTAATCAACTTCAAGAAGCGCATGATGAATTTTGAGAACCGCGATTTTCGAGTTATCACTCCCTTGGATCTGGCTGAAGGACACCGATATGTTGAGCCTGTAAAAGATGACAATCACACTGGTTGGGATCATGCATTTAATATTTCTGAGGATTACATTCATCCCACTATCCATGGTGAGCTAGAGTGGCACAGCAAGAGTTCTACGTCTTCTGATTCTGATGATGCATTGGAACATTGGCAGAATCGCATGCATGAAGTATTAGTCCGTAAATGTGGTTCAGTTACACAATCTTTATGTCATGTTGCGACAGAAACGATCACACTGCCTATCTATGAGGGGTTTCCTGGCTTAGACACCTTTGTAGCAGAATTTGAATACCGTGTTCCTGAACCACAGCGCTTGTTGGCCTTGGAGGAAGCACTGAAGGATGCTCTAGCACACTGGTGGGCGACGCATAAGAAATTTATTAAAGATTGGTCACAGTGTTGAAGGTTAGTGATGGTTCGATTTTGCAATACTAAGGTTTATCACACTAGCAAGTATGATGGCCGAACTGATCTTGGTGATCATGTGATGGAGTGTCAACGATTGTGGATCACCCGACCCAGAGGTGAGTGGGTTCATGCTTTTGTCCATACTTTGGAGGAGATACCGTGCTTGTGGTATATTGCAACCGAGTTGTGCCATGACATTACAACATGGGGGGAGTTGACAATCTATTTCACTCATACTTTCATATTTGTGGATGCCAACCCTGATGTCCATAACGCCCTACATCTCATTCGCGATGTGATATTTCAGGTTGTTCCGGTGACCTGCCCTATTGATCCGCACATCCACAGTTAGATGCAGTCCCTCATGGTGTGCTTCAATGTTAGTGGAGGGCCAGAGGATGATGATGATCCCCGGAATATTAACATTCCCGAATCAGAAGGAAGTCGCGATGTGGTACCACCTATTGTGCCAAGTAATCCATTCAATCAACCATTGCAGCTTTGCAAAACAAATATTGGCACTGAAGCTAATCCCAAGTTTGCTAATGTTGGGGATTATTGGGACGATGAGATGATGAGTAAGGTCACCGAGTTAATGCATGAATTTCAGGATGTGTTTCCCACAAAGTTTTCCAAAATGAAGGGAATCCTGGGTGATTTAGGAGAGATGAGGATTCCATTGAAACCAGACGCTAAGCCAGTCCGACAGTGACCTTATCGGTTCAATCCGTGACATAAAGAAAAGGTCAAGGCAGCACTTGATCGGATGCTGGATGTTGGTATCATTGAACATGTGGAAGAATCAGAATGGATTAGTCCTATGGTGGTCCAGGACAAGAAAATAGGCGAAGTGGGAATTTGTGTCGATTTGCGGAAGTTGAACAATGCCTGCTTGCATGACCCCTTTCCGACCTCGTTTACTGACGAAGTACTTGAAGGTGTGGGTGGCCAGGAGATGTACTCTTTCACTGATGGATTCTCTGGCTACCATCAGATTCACATTGCCAAGGAAGATCTCCACAAGACAACCTTTGTTACTGAATGGGGTTGCTTTCAGTACACGGTCATGCCGTTCGGTTTGAAGAATGCACCTGCGATATTTTCCCGGGTGTTGGCTTGGTTTTGCAACCAAGCTTAGTGCTGTGGGCACCTGCTAACTAGTAGCAGTAGTTTCAATAGAAATAAATAACAATAAACTAAATCTAAACTAAACTAAACTAGCATGTGCATTTTGAATTAAAGAACAAGAACAAGAAAGATAAAAAATGATTTTTGTATTGACAATGGGGGCAAGCAAGTGCTTGCAATAACAATACCTCCAAGTGATGAAGGTTGTTGAATAGCTCCAATGGTGAACAGCTCTAATCTCCAATGGGTCCTTTCTCCAAGGTTGCTATAATGGTCAAAAACTCAAGGGAGATTTTGGCAGCATGAGGATAGGAATATGGATGGATCTGAAATGAGGAGCCCCTACCACCTTTTTATAGGTTTTGGTGGTGGGGAATACCATTTGTGGTTTTGTGGAAACCAATGGTATTGACCAACATGGTTTAGGTACTTTTCCCTCATTTTTTCCTTTTTTGAATAAAATTAATATTTTTATTCCCTTTTTAATATTTTTGGGAATTTGGACCCTTTTTTAGGGTTTTTTATGCTTTTTTAGGAAAAATAATATTTTTAAGTGGGGAAAAGGGGTGTACTAAGGTCTTTTGGTGACCTTTTGTTGGCTTGAGAGGCTCAGATGGTGGAAAAAGTGGACAAATGGGTCATGTGAATAAGGGAATGAGCTAGTGATCACTTTTTGGGTGTTAACACCGGGTCGTTGTTGCTGCATTCAAATATTTTATTCAAAAGTTTCTACAGGTATATATGGACGATTGGACTGTTTATGGGTTGATTCGCGATCATTTGGCCAATCTGCGATTGATGCTTGAGCAATGCCGACAGCACCAGATACCGCTGAACTTGAAGAAATGTATTTTTTGTGCTTCGTTTGGGATATTGCTGGGTCATATTGTGTGTAAGTAGGGATTGTTGGTCAATCCAGCCAAGATTGCGCTTATTTTGGGATTGCAACCGCCGACCACTATTAAGCAGTTGCGTGCGACTTTTGGGTCACATGAGATATTATTGCAAGTTCATTAGGGGATATGCTATGATTACTGCCCCTATGGAGAAGTTGTTGAAAAAGGATGGGGCATTCCAGTGGAATCCAAAATGTCAGGGAAGTTTCGAAACACTCAAAGCGAAGATGGCGTCGGCACCGATTTTGGTTTTTCCAGACTAGAGTAAGGAATTCCATGTCCACGTTGATGCTTCATCGCTTGCGTTAGGGGTTGTATTGGCTCAAATAGGTGAAGGCGACATTGATCATCCCATTGCGTTTTCCAGTCGGAAGCTGTCTTCTGCAGAACGCAACTACACTACCACCGAACGCGAAGGTCTGGCCATGGTTTACGTGCTACAGAAATTCAGGCATTATTTGTTGGGTGGCGACTTTAAAATGTTCACTGATCATTCTACATTGAAATACTTGGTCAATAAGCCTGTGTTGGGGGGGAAGATATGTCGATGGCTAATTTTGTTTCAGGAGTTTGATTTCGAAGTTATTGTGAAATTGGGATGACAGAATGCTGGACCAGATCATTTGTCATGGATTGACACAGGAGAGGAACCAATTAATATTGAAGATGGATTACCGGATGGCCAGCTATTTCATGTTGCCTTTGCTGATCACTATTTTGCTGACATCCTTCGGTTCTTGGCAACTGGCACCGCGCCCGATGACTTTACCACTGCTCAAAAGAAGCAATTGGTCATCAAGGCTGCTGACTTTCAATTGATTGTAGGAGAGTTGTATAAATTAGGTGCTGAAGAGATATTACGCAGATGTGTCTTGCCGCATGAGCAGGCGCAGATATTGGCCGAAGCACATGGCGGAGTCGCAGGAGGACATTATGGCAGTCGGGCGACTGCCTGGAAGGTATTGCATGTAGGGCTTTCATGGCCCACATTACATAACAATGCAACAGACTATGCACGGTCTTGTGATGTTTGTCAATGAACTGGCAAACCATCCAGACGCGATGAGATGCCATTACTACCTCAATTAACATTACAACGATTTGAGAAATGGGCTGTGGATTTTGTAGGGCCGATCAATCCACCAGGGAAATGCACAGGTGTGTGGTATATTATCACAACGACCGAGTATTTGACCCGATGGGCAGAAGCGACACCTGTAGCTGATTGTTCTGCAGCAACGACTGCCTGGTTCTTGTTTGATCACATTATCACTCGGTTCGGCTGCCCCAAGATTTTGTTGAGTGACCAAGGCAGCCATTTTCTCAATCGTACTATCAGCGCATTGACAGAGGAATTGCAAATTCAGCACAAGAAGAGTACACCCTATCACCCACAGGAAAATGGGACGGTAGAGGCGTTTAGTAAAGTATTGGAGCATGCATTAACAAAAGTGTGCAATGCAAACAGCGATGACTGGGATTTGAAAGTTCTAGTGGTGTTGTGGGCTTATCGCACCACATGTAAAAGGTTGATTTGTCAGACACCTTTTAAACTGGTATATGGGAAGGAAGCCATTATTCCTATGGAGTACATTGTTCCCAGTTTACGAATTGTGGCTGTTACAAGCATGGATGATGTTGCAGCATTAGACAAGCATCTAGCACAATTGGTGGAGCTCGAAGAACATCACTTTATCATTGGATTTCATCAAGGGGTGGAGAAGGATCGCCAGAAGGCATGGCATGATTGCCACATAAAAAACAAGCAGTTTCAGCAAGGTGACTTGGTGCTATTGTATGACAGTAAGTTTATGAAACATCCAAGCAAGTTGCAGATGCATTGGCTGGGTCCCTACCGCATCAATAGTATTACTTTAGGAGGAGCAGTTCAGTTGTAGCGATTAGATGGTGGGATGCTCCCCAAGTTGGTAAATGGTCACAGGTTGAAGCCCTATCATGCGGGCCTAGAGCAGTACGATGTCTAAGTCACATTGGGTGAAAAAAAAAATGAATGCGTGAAAATGATGCTTGTTGCAGGTTGCTTTGTGGTAGATGGCGCACCAACAGAAGACGGTATGCGACCGCAGGGAGGCTTGTACCACAAGTTTGGAACAGTCAACGATATATGGCAGCGTGGTGGTCTGGTCAGATCAGTAATAAATTCCAAAAGTAGAGATAGTTAATTAACGACGCATTTGGATCATGGGCATTAATGGCAGATACGACCGAGGGGAGGACAAGATCGTTGATGGATTTCTCTCATTAATACAAGGATTTGGTTGAGTTAATGCACAATTAAGTCATGATTAGGGTGGATTTAGGGAAATGCTATAAGTATGCCATTGCGTCGGTCGGAAGACACGAAGGAATTAGCAAGCAGTATTGTTGTGGAGTGTTGTAGTGCTCTGAGCTACTTGTTGCTAAGTATATAACAAGGAGTACTGAGGGATGCCAGGTGAATTTGAGCCCGTTGACATTAGTAGTGAATTTGAATCTCCGTTTATTCCAGCTATTGTTGAATGAGAAGGTACATCTTCATCCACTCTTGATCTTAGAGCGGAGGTCGCCACCATGCCGGTGGGAACATCAACTATTGCTAAGAAGCACCGAGGAGGTTAGCCTTCTGAATCCCTGAAGAGAAAGAGGTTACTTCGATCTTTGGTGGCTAGCGGAAAGCAAGTGGGACAGTCCAGTCGCCTTGTGACTACATCTGCCCAATGGCTGGGCTAGTCCGCTAGTAATATTCTTGGGTACATCCCTCCTGTTCGGTCGGATGCCACCCCGCGTAAGATCACCTCAAAGCCGAAATTCAGTGCGAAAATACCCGCACTCCCGGCAGGCTTGGAGTGCTTGGGAGATATTGGGCCGACGTTTATGCGCCTGTCCTATGATGACCATGACATGGTGGCCCACCCTGCAGTTGCTTCTGCACCATATGTCAATGAGACGCGCCATTTATCGAAACCAGTGATACATTAATGGGGACGTGGATTGAGGCAGGCCGGCCTGTTAGGGCTAATTAACATGCTGCATTTTGGATGCTTGACAAAAGCCAATTCTTGTGTAAAGCAGCTCTTGTCGTGCTTCCATGGAGGTTCATTATGGTTGGACAGAGAAGTCCCAGTCACTGTTGACTTGATTTATGAGATTACCGGCTTGCCCAAGAATGGTGTTGATCCGGTAGACTTTCTTCAAGGAAAGGCCAGTGAGGTGAAGCAGGAACATCAATTGGCACGAAAGTATGGCTTGGAATCGGATGGGCACAGGTATCGCACCAGTAGCTTCAACAATCAAGCGTTACTCACAGGTATTAAGATTATGTGCTGTAAGGTGATTAGGGGAGGTTTCCCTAACCAATGTAACTCGGGGATAGTTGCTTGCGCCAAGCAATGTGCGGAAGGAGTCCACATGAATTGGTCTTTATATATTTTGAACCAGCTAATGGAGGATGTTGCAGATGTCCAAGTGGGGAGAGGCAGTTTTTCATATAGTTGGTTGTTGCTTTTAATTTCTCTAGGCGATTTGATGAGGAAAGATCATGGTACTGCTGATGCCGCAACACATTGGATGAAGGCGCGAAAGGAGTATCTTGTGCCAAAGGATACCGCACTTGGCGGGTTTTGGGTCACTTCGACCATGTATTTTGTAATATCGAGTCATTGTACCGTGGTATGCGGATTTTTGGGTCATTAGACCAAGTCAGTTAGTAGATTGTCCATAAGTGTCGGTTAGGAAAGTGGACAAGTATTGTAAGTGGTGAAAGCCTATAAATAAAGGAGAATTGTAATTGTTAGATATAGGATTTGAGAGAAGTCGATGGATAAGAGCTAGAGATAGAGCTATATATGAGATAATACAGGTGTTGCGCAAGGATTCATGTACTTCTTTTGGTTTTCCACAGTAATATAAGGATGATGATTTGGTGCAATCTGTGTGTAATGTTGCTCGATGCCTATGTTATTGCCTGTTCTTGATGCAGTTATTTGTTTTCTGTTGCTATAATGTGAATACCGCAATAATGTGTTATCTGTCTATGTGAAAATGATGCGATTAAAGTAATATGTGATCTTTGTCTATGGTAATGTTAAATGCTACAATTAAGGTGATGTGCTAGAACTTTATGATGAATATTTCGAATTGTTGTTAGTATCATATTGCCACAACTTGCCTCCTCCCTCAGCGGAAAAATGGTTCCGTTTGCTCTTCCTGGACGCCTCGGGTGAGACCTCATCCACTCTGCGGGTGTTGCTAGGTGGGCTCAAACCTACCCAGGATGGTGCCCAAGGAGACTGCGGTATGGGTCAACAGTCGGTGGACCCCTGTCAATTGTGAGGTCATGATTCGGTCAACAAGAGCACACACACACATAATGTTTTCAATGAAAAACTTGATTCATATTCGGTATTACACAAAGCAAAACTTGATTCATATTTGATTCTCAGGGGTTAATGATGCCAGTCCATTGTCAAGTTCAAATAGACAAAGATATTTGGACTTGATACACATTGTCATTCACCATCATCCTTTTAGTCAAAATGTATCACATAATAGAATAAGACATCTCAGGGGTTAAAACATACTATTTATGGAATCCATCAACAAAAATATTTATATTAAAACATGGAATCATGTGAACCTCTTATGACACAGAGGTTCCATAAAGTGTAAGCCAGTTTACAAGCATAGATATGTTGGTATGTGTTGATACAGTTGTTTTCTTGGGTGATTGAGAAATGTTTGGGGTAGGAAGAGATAGTCTATCTTAAAATTTTGTTTTTAACATGAAATAAGGTTAGCAAGCAAGGCGTTAAAGGAACAAGGGCTAAAATTTCTGTTTTTTGGGCCATGAGATAAGTTAAAGTGGGGTAAAAATGGTTAATGAACGTCTTGTAAAATTTTATAAGAAATCAACAGTTTAGATTCGAGGAGTGATGAGATATGTGGCAGATAGGGAATTCGCTAGGAAAAGGTGCATGTTCTATAACGTCATAAACTTTTGGAGAAATGATCGTTGGTACGTGCTAAAGCTAGGAAGCAATCTATGATGGATGAGAGATAGAATAAAATATTGATGGTTGATGTTGATTTCACTCTTTCAACTAGAGCGGAGAATGAAAAGTGTAAGCAATAGCGGATTCTTTACCGCTTACCACATGTTGATTCGAGGATCATTCCGTTGAATGAAAAATTGTAATGGAAAGCCACTTCTCGTGATCCCAAAACCACCTACACGATATATTATAAAAGGAAAAGGGGTCACATGGAAAAGCGAATATTTGTCACTTTCCGCCTGAGGAAGAAGACATCACTGGAACATCTGGAAGCCTAGTTAGAGTTGGTGAGAGCTGATATCGAGGTATGCCACAATATACTGAAACAACCAATCATTTTGTAAAGATGGAGGGAGAAAGTGAAGTAGAAGTTCAAAATAGGGAGTTTAACAGGTTGGAGGAAATTTTTGAAGATAGAGATGGCGATGTTTTTGATATAGTCCTATCTCTTGGTCCTGTCAATAAAATTAAAAATAAATTAAATATTTTAGAAGCATGGGGAATATATGTAAATGGGGTTCACAGGTCCTATATTTACCATTTTTTCCCAAAACAAACCCTAAATTTTCTTGATTTTGTCTCATGGTGCACAACAAATTTTTCTCAGTCAGAGAGGGTTATTATGGATTTTAGCCAGTCAAAAATCCTTTGTCCCATTAATTCCTTGGCATTAGAGAGTCATTAGAGGTTCCCTAATTATTTTCCCAAAACCTTGAGTATTTAATTGAAGAAAATATAATTAATTTGTACATACAGTCTACGATGGACATGAAACAAGCCTTCCTATTGAAAAGCCTTAAACCTGACGTTTTAATAGAAAATTTACACTTCCCTCTGGACATTTCCCTATTTACTGAAGATTCCCAGTGTGTCCTTTCTTTACTATGTCAGTTTTTAGGGTTAGATAATGATAAGCTTGTCCCAGAAACCTTGTTAAGATTTTTGTTTAGATTGAGTTTACACCAGTTTGAGTCTGAGTCCAGTTAGTACTTTTGTCTTAAATTTGATGAATTCTTAGCTGAAAATATTCATATTCAGCTAGTGAATTTCCACACAACTAGACATTTTAGGTTTCAATCCTATTGGGTTAGAATGTTTCTATACTTCAATGAATAGAATTTACAGTTTCCTGAAGTAGGTTTCACATTTGAGATTATAAATAATGCTTTCAGTTATATGAACCTTACAATGTCAAAGATATATAGAGTCTTCTTCCAGGAAAATCTACCCAGAGTATTACCAGAAACGAAAGATGTGTTACAGTTCAGTCCTGAGAAGAGGGTTCATGATTGGTTCCTTTTAAAGGAGCATACCGTTATCAAGGTTTATGGTTTTGTTCTGGAACCTTATATTCTACATGCCTTCTTAACACCAAAATTTTTTGCTTTAGAATTCATTAGACAGAAGCTTATTGTGGAGAATGAACATTTATTAAATTTTAGAAAGGCTTCCAACGTTAAATTTACTTTGAAAATGGGTCCCTTCATTGTAAAGAATAAATCTTCTCTCCTAGTGATAGAAGGATTTATACAAGACATGAATTTCATGAAGGCTTCAATGATTAATTATGATCCACATCATATTATTTATCAGAGAAGAAAACATAATAAGTTTTTTTGATCATCAATAAGTGGAGGGATTGGCTGAGAGAGCCAATCTGATGGAATATCAATAAAGTGCAGAGAGTTTAGAAATATTACAATCAAATCCCTCTGCATTGATTAAGTCTTCTACTATGTTAGTACCTACTCCTAGTAAAGCTGAAATTACTAGTAAAATAATATTTTCAGAGACAACTGATGTAGAATTTGAAGACCAGGATGCCACAAAATAGACTTGATCAAGGGAAAGAAATGGTGGATTCAGAAGGAAATAAGACTAAAGAAAAAGAAAAGGTGCATAGCCCATTCTATCAGACACCGGAGTACAATTTTTCTGAGGTACAAGAAGTTGGTTCCAGTGACAAGCATCGTTCTAAATATGATCTGTATGTTAAATATGGTCTAGATAAAAGGGATTCTTCTGAAAAGATTCAGAAACTTTTTCCTAAAGTTAGAATGTATCAAATAAGGCAGTTTCATTAATAACAGTCAAATACCATGCAAAGAATACTCTAAATTTGGCAGTAGCTTCTTAAGAGAAAGCTTCATAGATGAAAATTAACTTGCAGTAGATCCCAATCCGAGATAAAATTCATTTACATAAGCAGACCGTAAAAGTGGTTTACATTGACTTGTTAAAGGCCACTCTAAAGGTTTCAAAATTACATTCTAAAGTGGGTAGACTAGAGAACCAATTGAAGAAAGATAAAAGTGAAAATAAAGCTTACCAACAGCAAATAAAGAAGCTTCAGACTAATATTGTGGCAATGGATAGTGAACCAGATAAAGGACAATACAAAAATAATATTTTAGTTGAGAAAGAAAGTACAATTCAATTGCTCAAGAAGAAATTAAAAATTCTAGCTACTTAGTTAATTCAAGCATCCAAATTAACAGATATGGAACAATAGAAGGATGCTTTATCCCAACAATTGGATGATAGTAATTCAAAGATGCTAAAATTTACATAACAACAAAAAAAATAAAATTAAAGAGCTTATCTCATAGCTCAGGTTGATGTTTTGATTGAAAATTTGATAGGTTTGGAGAGAGAGAATGAAAAAAAAAATTGAAATAAAAGAGACAGGCCAGAAAAGTATGGAATCAAGCACATAAGGTATAGTCTAGGCCATGTCTCAGGTTATCCTGAAAGAGGAATAAATCAAGGTACTTAGAAGGGAAAATCAAAGGATAAACTAAGTAATTAAGAAAAAAGTAGAAGAAAGGAAGGGTTTTGAAGATAAAAGTAAAGAATTGCTTGAGAAAAATGAAAATTTACTGACAAGAGTATCAGGGCAATTACTAGTACAAGGAGATAGACATTTAATTTGGGACTTGGTAACTATTGAGGCTACTAAATTAAGGCCTTATCTAAACTTTATTAAATATAAGGAGACAGTGATAAGTACAACAATGCAGAGCTGTGCAATTATGAAAGATACTTTGGATAAAAGATCAACAGAGACAACTCAAAATACCAATAATTTTCTCAATACTTTATCAGAAGAGGAATTGAAAACATTAGCGATTAAAGATAGAATTACAGTGATAACTTGTAATGGGAAAGTTATTGGAAAGAATCACCATGTTGAGAGTGTCCAAGTAAAGGCTAATCAAATGTTGGAACAAGTTAAGTCTTTTAAAGGACTATTTAAAGAGTTATTAAGAAAGGACTCCCTTCTTAATGAGATGAAGAAAATATATTGATCCCTCAGCCTGATTATCAATATTTATTAGTTCAAGATCGAATGGATCATAATAAATTTGAATATATGATCCAACCTTTAACAAAGAAGGGAATAATTGATAAGCTTGTAGTGGACTTTGAAATTTTAAGTCAATTTAAAATGATAGGTGCCAAATTGTCTCCTATGTCTTTTGTAGACCATGTAGAATTAAGAGTTTTGGTTAAAGAGATGATTAGATATGAATTCTCCTCTGTGGAGCAATGGAAGACAATTGAAAAGTTTGGGAGGATGAAGTAAAAATTGCACCAATGAGGACACCTGTCAGCGATACTCAAGCGAAGGTTATGCCAAAGTCCACTTCAATGTGGCATCAAATTTTCTTTCGGCATTTTGAGGATTATGAAGACTTAGTTTTGTGACAGATGTAATAAGTACTTATAAAATTCCTATTTTCAAGCAAATAGTTAAGTAGTCAGTTAGATATCAGTTCTCTAATTGGGGTTGGAACCCATGAGAGCGAGACCTATTTGACTGAGCAATTTCAAGATTAATAAAATTTTTGCAGAGTTAAGAAAAGACTTTTTTGAGCAGAGATTCTCATGTTGTTATTTTGAAGTCTATATTTCCTTTCCTTATGTGAATGTTATTTCTGTTATCTATTTCCATTGTGTTGTATTTTCATTCTTGAATGAGATTATGTTGAGTCATAATTCATATTGATATGTTGTATTTCCTTTCCTTATGTGAATGTTATTCCTTCTATATATTTGCATTGTGCTGTCTTTTCATGCTTGAATGAGATTATGTTGAGTCAGAATTCATCTTGATATGGTCTAGTTCATAGGATTCAAGTCTTCAAAAAAACCTTCTTTTAAAGTTAATATTGGATTCATAAAATAACACATACAACAAAATAAGTTAATATTGGATTCATAAAAGAACACATGCAACAAAATAAGTTAATATTGGATTCATAAAAGAACACATACAACGAAATAGTGCAAATTGATCATGTTAAAGTTACATTATATTTATATTCATCCGATAAATTTCATAAGGGTTGTGAGTCGAACCAGACAACTAGATAAATCAGTTAAACTGTTATTCATCCCAATTATACAAAATGAAGGGAAGGCCCTTTGCAAAATAGGTCAGTATGATATTATCCTTCCATTCTTCTAATGTCCTTATAAAAGTACAACCCTTACAAAATATCTTCCTATACAAAATGAACAGAAGGGACTTTGCAAAATAGGGCAAAATCACTCCCCTAAACTAACAAAAAACTAAAAACTAAAAACAGACAAGTAAAACTAATAGAAAATGGAAAAATAAAATTTATCCTGTACATATAAAGAGAGCATGGTGGGTTGGCCGCATGGTTCCCTCAGTTAATCTGCATTGATTTTGGCCGTAAGGGAGGCCTATCAGCTAGAGGGGACTGTCCAAAACCTAACAAATTCATTAGGATCCTCCCGGCGTCACATTGAGCTTGGGTGGCTATGCCATGTTCGAAAAGGAGACTTCACATCCGTTCAATCAGTTTGTCATCATTATTTTCAAACTTGTGGTCGATGGTGTCCCTGATTCCCTTCTTTATGGATTTGAAGTCCTGATTTTCGCATTTCCCCTCCAGATTATGTCAAAGTTCTACTATCTAATTTTTCAACTGCTCCACTCTTCGACTATTCACATCATTGTCGTTATTCCTTTCAATAGGTCCACGACTGCTACCATCCACCATTATATAATGACTATATAGGCATGAAGAACTTGAGTAACAAAGCTTCCTATACAGGAGCTCACCGCCACTAAGCAGAGCATTGGTCAGAATCCGATGCCTACCTTTTTCTGAACCTTCAATAACCAAACAAGGAGGAGGGCCAGTGGAGGGAGAAACCGAAGAAGATAGAGCTAAGTTAGACAACATTTTCGGTAAGAACCAAGGAACATGGGTAGATCCGATTTAAAGGAGCGAAAATGAACAAAACAACTGAACACAGATAAGAAGAAATCTCCACAACCGTTGAAAATAAATATGAAAGTACTTGAAAGAAGGGTATATGACATTGCAAGTCAGATAAATTACCCTGAACTACCTTTGAATTGATTGATGGAATGTCATATTGACTGCTAGGGTTCGCCAATATAATCAAGGGTAGGGTCCCATTTCACTTTGAAAGGCTATGAGATATTGAACCCTTCAATTCTATTGCCAAATTGTTCTCCAAATATACTATTTCCAAACCTCTATTCAATAGAGTGGATGTCAAACCAGTGATCAACTAATATTTACAAATATTTCGTGTCCGATCCTTTTAATTAACCCTCCAGCATATTTCAACAACGAAATGATTCAAAACCGTTGGATCTTCATCAATCCACATCAATGGTAGACTTCAACATGCGCTTAGCTAGATTTCATAAAGATTTTGCATCACATCCTGAGCTTTAAACTCTGAACATCTTAACCCAACGAAATTGTCCTGGACCGTTGGATTGCTCCATCCAAGATCAACGGTGGACTTCAAAAGTTTATGAGCCCAACTAGAAGTGGATTTCGGGTCACATTCTTGGGTTGAACTTCATGCATGTTAACCTATCGAAATGGGTGTGATATGTTGGATTTGATTCCTCTAAGATCAACGGTGTTCTTTGCAATTCAACTTCATGAGCTTCATGATTGCACACAGGGGACTCAAATGCATGCAGGGGCTTCAAATTACCAAGGGCAGAGATGGAAAAGGCACTAAACCATTAAAGAAATCACACCAAAAGTTTCAAACATGTAAATCCATGTTGGAAAAATGATGTGGACCCACTAAGATGACAATCAATGGTGGAAAGGGGTGTCAGCGCTAGAAAGGTGGAGCAGAAATTAAACCACTTACCATGTGGCAAGCATTGGTGGATTCCGCTATGAAAAGTGGTAAAAGTTAAACCACTCATCACAAGTTCCAAAACCACCTAAGCATACGTTATATAAAAGGTTTGTTCGAAGTTTGAAAAAGGAATTTTTTGATTATTTCCTTGAGGAAAAGAAGCCACCGAAAACATGTCACTTGTCTTCGTCAACAAGCACAGAAGTCAAACCTTGCATTCTCTTGTTCGTAAGATCACTTCATAGGTAGCTTGAAACCATCACTTTTTAGATTTTGTTTCCCAAATGAATAAAATTGAATACCTTGTTCCGTTCAATGAAATTTTAGATAAAAAAGAGGAGGTTGTAGTTGACAGGGAAAGGGATATTTAGACCCTATTTTGTCTGTGGGTAGTATTTCGCAGTCTAAAGAGAAATTAATGGAGTTTAAGTCATAGGGAAAGGATGTATTTAATGTTTTTTGGTTCTTTTATGTATTATTTTTGTGTCGAATAGACTCTACACTTCCTCGAATTTGTTATTTGGTGTGCGGAGAATTATTCGCAGGACGAAAGGGTAATCATTAATTTAAATACAACCAAAATTCTATGTTGAGTGAATGTGCAGACTTTCCATGAGGTTCTAGGTTTACCTGAAACATTTCCCCAAATCCCTGAGTCGTTTAATGAAGAAAATTTGGAAAAGTTTTATAGAAATTGTAGTTTGAAAGAAAGAAAAAAGTTTTATAGAAATTGTAGTTTGAAAGAAAGAAAAAAGTTTTTATTACAAGTCTTGAAATATGGCCAGTCGCATGAAAACCTATCCTTCCCTTTGAGTATTGATGTTTTTCAGTGAGATACCTAGTTAGTTTTTTCCTTGTTGAGTCAAATTTAGGTCTAGATAGTGATAAGTCAATCATGGAAGTTATGTTAGGTTTCCTTATGCAAGTCATTTCACACGAGTCATAGTTGAGTCCAGTATGTGGTTTTAATTTTGATGAATTCCTAGCCGAAGCGATTCATGTCTAGTTGGTGAATTTACACGAGTTGAAGCATTTCAGATATTAGTCATATCTCCTGAACTTGTTCTTGTTTTCAAATACTTATGAACTGAATTTTCTTGGTACCATGTTTTCTCATGACCTAAACACATCAATATGTTTGATTCCACTAATACAATCATGGAAGAAGTTTACATAATTATTTTAATGTTGAATAGCCCCAAGTGTTAGAAGAAATGAAAGAAATGCTGCATCCTACACCAGAAGGCTAAACAGGGGATTTGTTTTTGTATAAAGAACATACTATAATTAGAGTGTATGGTTTTATTGGAGCACCATATCTGTTGCCGTCCTTTTTTAATACCAAGGGTTTTTGTCTTAGAATTTATTAGACAAAGGTTGCATTCAAAAGAAGAACATTTTGGTGTTTTCAAAAAATCATCAAATGTGAAATTCCCCCTTAAAGTTGGTCCATTCATCATTAATACTAAGGCAACCCTATCTATAATAGAAAAAATATTGAAGATCATGGATTTCCAAGAGGCTGAAAGGATTAATTAAGATCCTCATCCAATTATATTGCAAAGGAGACAACAAATTAGAAACAAGGATTTTTATCATTAGACAGTTGAAGGATTAAAAGAAATGCAAATTTATTCAAATTTGAACAAGATAAGAAAGAAGTGAATATGGAACAAACAAGAAATTTGGAAATGTTGGTTCAGACACCAACTAAATCTGATATCACCAATAAGAGAACTATTTCAGAATTTGATAGTATTGAAGTCGATGAAGAAGTTTCAATCAATAAATAAAAAGTGGAACAACAGAAGGAGATTATTAGTATGGAGGAACGAGATTTAATTGTTCTAGAAAAAACTACTTTGATTTTGCAACCACCTGTAAATATAAAGCAATATTTTTTTTTTTTTTCAGAAATAAAGAAATCTAGAAGTAATTCTCAGTATAATTCCATACTTTATTTCCTTTCACAGTATGTAGAAAAGAAGAAGCAGTCTTTGGTAGAAACTCAAAAATTGTTCCCTGAAGTAAGAAAGTTGACAGAACAAAAAGTTTCCCTTCTTACTGTTAAGGATTTAGAAAGAAACACTCTAAGATTTTTATCGGTGAACGATGAGAAATTTTATGAAATGTAAGTTAAGCTTGATGAGATTGATAAACCTAATGAGATTCAATTGCATAGACAAACAGGAGATGTCCTGTATTTTGATTTATTACAAGCCAATTTAAAAATTTCTAAATTGCAATCTATGATAGAAAAACTGGAGAATCAATTGAGGCAACAAAAGAAAGAAAAAAAGAAAACTTGGTCCAGATTAAAAGACTACATATGGAAATTGTGACTGTGGGAGCTGAGCCAGAGAACACTCAGTGTAGCAAAAGGATCCTTGATGAAAAATAAAGTACCATTCAAATGCTCAAGAAAAAATTTAAGGTGCCAAATAATCAACATGCGCAATATCCATAGTTGACAACATTACAAAAAGAAAAGGAATCCATATATCAAGAAATGATGGATCACAAAGGTAAAATGTTAAATTTACAAGATGAAAAGCATGCTTGGGAAAAAGAAAGGATTGAATTGTTGTCACAAATTTCAGTGTTAAATACCGATCAGATTGAAACTGTGGAAGCGCCAGAGAATCCAAGGGATCATTATCTATATATAGATGAAGGGAAAATGGATAAGTCCTCCACAAAGGAACTGACCAGTGCTATGTCACAAATTAGTTTAAAATATGTAGAGATAGAAGAGTTGAAAGTGGAAAACTAGAAGTTGAAACAAGAAGTAATTCAAAATTCTGAAGAAAAGAAAAAAACTTTGAGTCATAGAAAAAAATTGCAAAAGAAAGTTGATGAATTAAAAGATAGATTGACAGGTAAACTTCCATTACAAGGAGCTAAACACCTTATATGGGATGTGATATCAATGGAAGTCACCAAATTCTGGTCACATTTGAATTTTATGGAAGATAAATATGCGATAGAAAACATAGCTCTTCAGAGGTGTAAAGTGGAAAATGAGACATTAAGCAAAATGCCTTTAGAAGTAGCTCAAAATATAGTCAGTTTTTTAAACACTTTAACTCAATCAGATATGCAGAGTTGTGGAATCAAAGACAGACCAATAATCATCATTTGGGAAAGAATAATTATTGGGAAGCATGATCGTGTTAAAGAAGTATAAGACAAAGCGAAATAGATGCTCCTTCAAGTTCAAAATTTTAAGAAATTATTTCATGGGATTTTTCAAAATGGGCTACCTTCTTTTTGGAGTGATGATGGAAAATTAATGACTCAAGAAAATTATCACAGTTTGATAGTACATGGGGTGAAAACGTGAAGTTGGGTAACACTTTCGTGAGAATCGGGTGCCCAAGAAACATAGCGGAAGCTATTCGGCCGAATAAACATATTTATTCGGCCGAATAAATATGGTTATTCGGCCGAATAAGTGATAATTTATTCGACCGAATAACTTTTAACGGTGAACTGTTTAAAATAACGGAGACCTCGAAATGTGTAACGAAAAATGCTTGACAGTTGTTTTTCGGCCGAATAACCATTGTTATTTTTAACGGTTCCGTGACAGAAAATCATTATTCGGCCGAACAATTATTCGGCCCAACAATTATTCGGCCGAATAATTATTCGGCCGAATAATTATTCGGCCGAATAATCTCTGAGACCTGAACGCTTGACGATTCTACACAATTTTCAGGTTTCTCCATTTTTGGAAGGTAAAAACAACCTCTTACACTAGAAAACGACTGTCGGACTTGATACCATTAGTTTCATCATTGAATCTACTTTACGTAGGTATAGATAAGAACTGATATTTTTTTTTTTTTTTCCGTAACATGTTTCGAGTTTGGATTCATCTCTTTAAAAAAATGGTGAAATGAAAAATCCATAACTTTAAAAATACACCACCAAAAAAATTGAAAAAAATATCGGAATCTTAATTGGCATGTTTACTTCAAAAGGGTGTTCGTATTTTTTTTATTTTTAGAGTCAATTGAGAGAAAAGTGGTGCAACAAAAAACATGTTGAAAATCGACTAGGTTTCCCCATTCATCGACTTCAAAAAAATATAATAATTAGTATATAGATCCATTGGTTACAAACTTATAGTCAGGAACTAGTACATTGTGTGTAGATTGTCGTAGCATTTTTTGTTTTTGCAAAAAACAAGTTTAACAACAATTTTACCGGCGCAACAAAACATGACTATTTTGTAGTCCTTTCATTTTATAAGAACGCACTGTCAAACATTTGCGAAATCGACATATCAAATCTCAATAAAAAAAATTGAAAAAATTATGAATAGAAATCTAACATAATTCTCTAAAAGTTTTCTTTTTACTGCAAAGTGAAATTCTAAACAAAAATATCACTTTTGTTCGCCTAAAGTTGAAAAACATGAAAAAATTAAAATTATTTTCTCACAAGACCCCCCAAAATAGACACCCATCTTCATTATTTCACCCCATGCTTGTATGAATCACTCGAAATTTGAAGGTTTGGTCAAAGGATTAACTGGAAAGACAATGATTGATAAATTGATTGATGATTTTGTAATATTTGATTAATTTCTAATGATTAAGAAGGATATGTCGGCTATATGTTACACAACATTCATAGAATTGGAGGTGATGGTGAAATAAATGATGGATTATGAAATCCCAAATCAAGAGCAATGGAACATTGTCGAAAAATTTGGGAAAACAAAATACAGGCTATATCAAGAATGAATATCCGGGTGTCTTAATTTGAAATGAAGTTGTGGTTCCTTTGTTAACTTCATGAGTGTTACATGAGCCCAAATAAAAGAACCATGTTACCAGCTTGGTCGACAACAAAACAATTTTTATAGCGAGAGGAAATCTGTGGTGAGAATTTTTCAATTCAACAAGTTTCGAACCTATTAAGTAGGTTCATCCTCAGGAGAACAAGATTCTCACTCTTTTTTGCACTCAGATGTGAGGGATAAATATTAATTTTCAACCCATTTATCTTTTTTTTAATGGAATAAGGGTAAGGTCGGTTCATATGATTTAGGGTTAGGGTATTAATACCTATTTTAATAGTGTTATATTTATCATTTTATTTTTAGGTTATTGTATCATTTTAATCATATATATGTGGAATACCTATGTTAATTGCTATGTCCCTACTATGATTATAATATTTTGTTGCATTTATTAAAAAAAATGAAAAATTTAATTTTTTTCTATCTATCTATCTATCTATCTATCTATCTATCTATCTATCTATATATATATATATATATATATATATATATATATATACTATCAATATTTAGTAATATTAGATATAAGTTACAATATTTAAATAGATATTAATATTATATCTATTTTAATAGTGATATTAAGTATAATATTTATCTTTTACTATTATTTAATAGTGTAATTTCTTTAGGTTAAGTGTTATTTATCTTTTTTTAAGTTTAGGTATAAATTGCATTATTAATTTAGATATTAATCTTATATCTATTTAATAGTGATATTGAGCATTATATTTAACTTTTATCTTTAGATATTAATATTATATCTATTTAATAGTGATATTAAGCATTATATTTAACTTTTTATCTTTTAATATCTAATTAATAGTGTAATCTCTTAATGATTAGGTTAAGTTTAGATATTGTTCCTGGAGTTTAGATATTTCTTTGAAATTTCTATTTTTAGCGAAGCATCAGTTAAGGTTTATTCAAAGAACATTTTGTATAAATTTTGATTTCACAAAGTAATCGGGGTTGGATCCGAGGGTAAAAAAGACAGTGATGTAATATTTTTTGAAGACTTTAATGAAGAGAAGAAGTACAAGTCTATCAGAAACAAAGATTCATATGTTGTCACTTTCTTCAGTTTGTTAATTTCTCTTTCGTGAATGTATTTCATGTTACACCATCTTATCACTTTTCCTCATATTTGACTGAACTCTGTGAGTTAGAATTTATTTTATATGCTCTGATTCACAAATTGAAATATTGTCAATGTTCTTTCTTCCAAATTAATGCAAAATTCATCTCAGTTTGATGCTCTATGTTATTAATGTATTATTTTCTTTAATTTTCTATCGTTCCTAAAATTGCCATTTGTCTGGAGAAATGATACTTACTTTGCCTCTATGAAATATTTATCCTACCACCGGGCTCTTAAATAATTTTGAGAAATGCGTGTGCTGACTCCATACCCAATGGATTTTGTTTTTGATTCAACCACTTTGTTAAATTGTATGTTGTAACTAAAGATCTGACCATTGTTTTAAAAAGGTGAACTGTTATGAGTGACAATTAGATAACATATAAAAAATGTTTTTCCCGACATCTGAATTCCAACAAGAAGGGTTGGATGACCCTTCATTTATGAGAGAAAACAGAAGAATGAATGACCAACCCTTCCTGTATTGTAGAATTAGTAGGAATAGTAAGCATCAAAACGATTGGGCACCCCTTTTATATCCACGAAATATCAAGAATACCATGAAGAGAAAGGATTGACCGCCGCTTCATTTAATAGAGAATTCTAAACACCTATATCCAAAAATTCACCTATATCCAGACTGGTGAACACAAGAAAGATCGATCAACCCTTCTTGCAGTATAGACCTATTATGAAAATAATACTGGGAAGAAGAAGGGTTGGTTGCCCCTTCATTTATGAGAGAATTGTAAAAATATTCAACCTATGAAGGCTTGGCCATCAATTCATATATATCCAGAATGTTGAACAATGGAATAATATTGAGCACAAGAAGGGTCAGTTGACCTTTCATTTACAAGAGAAATGTAAAAATATTTAATCTACGAAGGCTAGGATGACAATTCCCGACTTCCGTAGTAAATAGTAGGGATCTAGACATCCGCCAAGTTATAATATATAAAAATGATTGTCCTGAATTCCAATTTCCAACAAGAAGGATCGACTGCCCCTTCGTTTAGTAGAGAATTGTGAACACCTATATCTAGAAATTCACCTATATCCAGAATGGTGAAAACAAGAAGGATCGACCGACCCTTGTTGCAGTCTAGAATTATTATGAAAAGAATATTGAGAATAATAAGGGTTGGTCGCCCCTTCATTTATGAGAGAATTGTAAAAATATTCAACCTAGGAAGGCTAGGTCGTAAATTCATGTATATCCAGAATGGTGAACACTAGAAGAATACTGAGCACAAGAAGGGTCATCCGACCCTTCATTTACGAGAGAAATGTAAAAATATTTAATCTACAAAGGCTAGGGCGACAATTTAGCTATATCTTGAATGGTGAGCATAAGAATGAGTGGTCAACCATTCCTGTATTGTAGGGTTAGTATAAATAGTAAACACTAGAAGGTTCGCACAACCCTTCTTATATCTTCCAAATATCAAGAATATCATGGAGAGAAAGGATTGACTGCCCCTTCATTTAGTAGAGAATTGTAAAACTATCGAACGTACTATTAGTCATCCATAAATTCACCTATATCCATAATGGTGAACATGAGAAGCAATGACTGACCCTTATTGTACTCTAGAACTATTATGAAAATAATACTGAGCACATGAAGGTTCGGTTGCCACTTCAATTATAAGAAAAATGTAAAAATATTCAACCTTCGAAGACTAGGCCAAAAATTCATGTATATCCAGAGTGGTGAACACTGGAAGAGTATTGAGCACAATAAAGATCGACCGACCCTTCATTTATGAGAGAAATCTAAAACTATTTATTCTATGAAGGATAGGCCAAAGATTCATCTATATCAAGTATGGTGAACAAAATAATGAACGGTCAACCCTTCATGTATTGTGGGTTATTATGAATAGTAAACACAAGAAGGATCAGGTGTCCCTTCTTCTATCCTCCAAATATCAATTCATGAAGCGAAAGGAATGGCCGCCCATTCGTTTAGTAGATTTAATTGTAAAAATGTTGAAGCTATGGATGGTAATCCAATAATTCATCTATATCCTGAATAGTGAAAACAAGAAGGAACGATTGACCCTTGTATTATATAACTATTACAAAAAGAATATTGAGCACAAAAAGGGTCAATTGCCCCTTCATTTATGAGATAAATGTAAAATTATTCAACCTACGAAGGCTAGGATGATAATTAATCTTTATTCATAATGGAAGAATATTGAGCACAAGAAGGGTCTTCCGCCACTTCAGTTATGATAGAAATGTAAAGATATTCAACCTACGAAGGCTATGCCGAAAATTCATCTATATCCATGATGGTGAACACAAGAATAAATGGATGACTGTTTTTGTATTGTATGATTATTAGGAATAGTAACCACAACAAGGATCAAGCGCCCCTTCCTATATCCTCCAAATATAAGGAAATCATGGAGTGAAAGGATCGGCCACCCCTTCGTTAATTAGAGAATTGTAAAACTATTGAAGCTCTGAATGGTCATCCAACAATTCACCTATATATAGAATGGTGAACCCAAGAAAGATCAAATGACACTTTCTGTATTATAGAACTATTAGTAAAAGAAATCCCAAGAAGGACCAGATGCTCCTTCGTATATTCTCCAACTATCAAGATTATCATGGAGATATTATATCTAGATAACTTTGGTATAAGTAGCTTTAAGAAAGGAATGGACGCTCCTTCTTGCATCGATCCATTTTCTACAAACCACAATAAAGATCAATTTAAATGGTAAGGAGTAGCACTTGATTGAAATGTGACTTCCCGTAATATTCTTGATCTGTTTATTTATAGCACAAATACCAAATTAAAATGACAGTTAATATGAAATAATGATCGCTCCTTCTATGATCGATTCTATCTCAAATGAATATATAAATTGTGCATTCGATCTCTCATGGAGAATCCTAGTAGATTTGTTCTTAATCAATCAATTTATTTTGGAAATGTTTGGTCGTTCCTTCTCCATCTATCATTCACTTGAACATTTGCAAGTATACATATAATATACAAACATTAATTGAAAATTATAAACATTGTATGCATTCCTATATTAACTACACAATATTTACTATTTTGTAGATAAAACATGTCTGCATTGTTGATCCTTAGTTAATACTAGGAGATCTCGTTCCTTGATTTGTTAAAATATCACAACCTTGGTTTATTCAAGCATGGATGGTAGGTTGATATGGATGAACTAGATAATTTGTACCTGTATTTATATCTATTCTGATTGGATGAGGAAGGAGTTCCAACTTGAGTTGGAATATTGACATCTGCAGATCCCATTTCTGACGATTTATTACGTGTTCAAGTTGAAGTGGTCGAGAGAGACCAATGTTTCCTTCTACAGGATGATCTTATGTTATGTAATTTTCGACCAGATCTAATGAAAAGTGGTCCCGATTAAGATACGGTTTCCTGTGCACAGCAAGGATCATTTTTTTCCTCGTATGATGTTTGTAATTGGTCCGTAATTAATACTGCGTAATATTTGAAGAAAGGAATTTTGTTGGTAAGGAAGAAAATAATATTGGCTACAACAACCTCATCTGTATTGCATTACATGAATATTGAAAATAAGTTGACAAATGTAGACAATGAAAATATTATTGTGTACATTAGAAGATCATTTCTCAATCATATTGAAAAAGATGTGACCAAATATTCCTTCGAAGAACTCAAAGCAAGTCCTTCTAAAGCTATGATGCAAAAAGCAACTAAGAGCTTCAAAGGCTCAAAACAAGTTCAACAAGAACATATCAAAGAATTTTAGTTCAATGAGAGTTTTTTTTATTGACATAATGAGATGTGTTATTGTGCCTCTGCATTTGCAATATAGAAAAGTTGATGAGGAGGTCGTGGAAAAGATGGTTTTATCTATTGTGTCACATTTTACAACAACATTGAGAGATGCTATTGTATTTCCTTTCGATAAGGAGACCATGTTGGGATTTCTTCCTAGAAATGAAGACGAAATTAATTTTCCTTCAATAAATATCTATATATTGGATGGGAAGCATACTATTTCAGGCATAAAAAAATCATTGAAATTGATAAATATCAATCAGTCCATTATAGGTATCATCATCGGACAACTCATCCTCTACATAAATATGTTCCTCAAAAAATCATCAGCAAATTATGAAAACAACAAAATTTATCAAACAAGGAATTTTCAAATACTCCATTCATTTCTCAAGTTGTAAAAGCAAGGGAGAAATGGATATCTTGCGGTAGGCCATCCCGCTTGGGAAAGGGAAACGCTTCCAGTGATGATCATAAGGTATAGATTTTTTCTTCTTATCAATCAAATTCTTTAGACTGATGCATGTGTTCTGAAATTAGTAAATTAAATAGTATCTTTATTTTATATGTTTGTAGTCTTTCCAAGGTGAATGTATGGATATATTTGTTTTTCAAACAAAGTACAGCTTAAAGAAAGCTAACTCTTGTTTTGACATTAGATCGACTGCGGAGAAAATGGATGTTTGTATTCGATATTTACAAAAGTGGTTCCTTTCCATGCTCACCCAAGAGCATCTCTTAGGTTGATTTTGTTCAAAATAAAATAAAGAATCATGGATCTAACTTTTTTAGACCATTGTGTGATCTTGATGAAGATGAATTAACCGATTTGGCGGACAATATAATCAACGGATTAGTTTGGCTGATCACATCAGTCGAAAAAAATGTTTGCGTAGAGACTTTATATCAATATTGCAAGCGAATCAAGGATGAGAGGTCAACCATGCATTCGATATTTCAATATTTCAAAGTTCATACTTTTAGATCACAAATTATCACTGACGATAATGTCATTGAAATCTATAAAATTGCACCAAATCATCTCGAGCAGCTGTGCAGTATTTTATGCTCCAAAAAGGAAGCAAAATCTTCTGGTAAAAAGAGAAAGAAAGAATCTAAAGAGGATAATGGTACCAAATTACCAAAGGATGCGAAGAAAATACTGAACATATATATCAATAAAGTGTGGATGGGTATGTCCATTGAATCCATCAAATATAGTTCACAGTTTGCTTGTCAATGTTATTATGCTGCATCTTTGGTCAACACACTAAGATCCATTGCTTTTTTTGGTTCAACAATCAACTGTGAATTTGGTATTGTTGATATGTGTAATTGTGGTAGTCCCTAGATAGAAGAAGATATGATTGCGTTGTTGTACTAATTAAAATCAAATGAAGCGGCTTGTGCTTGTATTTTTTTAGCTGATATGGAGAAATCTTGTATGGTTTCTAAATCTTTCACACATTTAAGCAAGAAATAAAAAAATGGTAATGCGAAATCCCACCAAGGGAGTTTATAGAGATTTCTCTAAGGGATTATTGATAGGATACTCTATTATAGAGTATTGGAGAATTGGAAGCCATGAGGATAATTTGTCTACTTTTCAAATAGATATGGATTGGAAGGATGAAAACCTACCAATGATTGATTTACCTTTGCCCAAGGTTACCAATGATAGTTCGAGAAGACATGTTTTTGCAAAAGAACGGACATAGGAATTCTGGGATCACATAGTTTACAGACTGGTCTCTTCTCAAGGTACAATTATTTTGTTGTATGCAGGAGGTAGATTTCTTCGTTCATTGACCAAGTCACCATATATAATAATTATTTCTATTGTGGAGACAATACATCAAGAGCTATTTATGATTAGTTTCTATCATGAATTGGGTGTAAACCAAGGTATTTGTATTAACATTTTGAGTTGTATTATTTCATTGTATTTTAATTTTCTTGGTCGGTTATGTTCAATAACTTCTTCAAATTTCTATTCTACTACAACTTTAAATAAATAGCACACCCAGGTATCATCCAATAAAATTATAGTATCCGATGACGACATTGATTGTGATGGAAAATCCACAAAGAACTACCAAACTGGTGGACAAGAAGGTAAAAATTTAATTTGCAAGGATCTTGGTTAAATCAACTAAATTATGAACAAGGATAGTGACCTTAAATACTTGCAAAAAGTTATATAAAATGTATACCTGCAAATTTCCAGGTCAAGATGATTGGATTGCTTTTCAACATGTGGATCATCCAGAACTAGAGATGGGATGGATGATGCTCGTGGATATTCTCCAAGAAATCACATTGCGGATGGGTTCCTTGGATAATAATGATCCAGGCGAGGGCTTGGTGGAAAAATACAGTATCTCCAACAATGGTACTCACCACTCAAATGTTGGCCGACCATTAACAGGTAAAAGACAAAGATTATTTTCTACTTAAATTGATAAAACAAATTTATTCCGAAATATATAATGACAAACAATATTTCTGTGTAGCTCCCCATACAAAAATTTTATTGATATTAGAAATGGAATGTTTTCTATTTCGCATGAAAGTCACATAAAATGACTCTGAAAGAGAAAAAAAGGGAAATCTAAAAAGTATTGTTGGAGGAAAAAAAGTAAAAAAGGGGGACGAAAGTATTGTTGGTGAATTTGAATTTAAACACAGAAACTTCATATGAGCCACGAACAAATGCGATACAATTTTTTGGATGACATATTTCCAAATTCAATGTTGGGATTTGGTCATCTAAATGTGGGGTGAATGAGGGGAAGTCATTGTTTACAAACGTTTTGAGGGAAAGTAGTGCATAAAAAACATATGGGTACCAAATTTTATTTTTATGGTTTCAAGAGAGATGTACCAATGATAAAGAAGGAAATACACAAAAAAATATGGAGAGAGTGTGGGAGGATTTCCCAATGAAATATTCACAAAGTAATACACCTATGATTGTTTCGGAGGGTGATGATGTGAAAGCACATCCATGCAAAAATTGTATTTTGAGTAATCCCTTTATTGCATCCTCTGCTAGGACAAATATTGAATTAGTACATCGACTATGGAAGGGTTTTAGTAAAATGCATGAATCAACTGATATCAGAACCTTCAATGCCTTCTTCTCATTGAGTGACAACCATCAAATGTGACCTATCATTGCCTCTTTCAAGAGCGGAAAATACTAGATGTAACCTATGGAGATTTTAAATCATTTAATGCGTTTTCTGTTTTTTTTGGTGACATTGCTATTTTCATCTGAATCTAACATATAATTATTTCAGTGTGATGCTTTTATTAAATCATTTGCATCTGTGAAATTTTGGGTGATTTTTCTATTAAACTTTGGAAATCAAAATCTTCATTTACAGTTGCATGTTTGTGATCATTAACTTCATGAAAAAAGTGTTGTTGTTGTGGTTATATATATAGTAATAGTTTTTGTATGCAGCACAGATGTCATCGCAAAAGAAACTATTGGTCACGGGAATAGAGGGATTTCTCTTTGGAGTTGGATGCTATCCAACATTGGATATTTTTCCAAACAACCTCATTTTGTCCATAATTTATATCGTTATTATGCACAGATGTTCAGCACGATATTATCAGTGTTTCCGCACAACATTTGACATTGCTTTGTGGTTTTCCTCACTCAACAACATGTAAATTAAAAAATTCCTTGGTATATTTGAATGGTTGAAGAATGAAGACTTTGTGTTTATTTGGGGTAGAGAGCAATGTAAACATAGTACTATTTATAATTCCTCAATGTCTTCATATTATAATGTTGGTGAAGTACTGCACATATATGAAAATTCGTTCAAGGATGTACTTATCCAATATGGAGATATATAAAAAAAATAGACATGTTATTTATAGATGAACGACAATATCATTCAACAGATAAGAGAAAGGAAAATTGCTTGAAAATTCCAACTAGTTGGACATTTGACGGTTCACAAGAGAGAAAAATAACTATAAAAACAATGTTTTGTTCTTTGCTGAATCATCTCAGGCCTCATTAAAAAATGGGGCATTGGTTAAATACATTCAACCTCAAATGACCATCATATTATGCAGACAACAATTCATTTAGTGATTTGTATATTTTGACAACTTTTACAAATTGATGTAATGTTTTTTTCTATATTTATCTTAGACAGTTCTCATATTATTTATCAACATCGTATCATGTATCTAGTGATGTGTTTCAAAAAATGCATAACATGCAAACAATATACTTAGAAACATTGAAACACAATATTTTATTGACTGGGTTGTGTGTGTGTGTGTGTTTTGTTTTTGCAGATACTAGAAGATTTGTTACTAGTAAACCATTGATTATTTTTTATTTCAATGGACTTTTGTTACACACAAAAAATAAATTTAGATTTCCATGAACATCGGATATCGAATCAACCACAAAGTATTATTCTATACGTCTAGGATTTAAGGAATTTTTTGAAAAATGCTTTAGTATATTTGAAGTTGGGGTATGGACATCTACACAACAAAAAAAAATTGACGAGTTTTTTCCAACATTATTAGAAAGAACAAGATTGGAAAGGGAACAATTTAGAGTAATTTTAACACAAGAATGTTGTTCTTACATAGAAAAAGAGGGTTATCATGGTAATGGAAATCCTTATGTATTTATCAAGCCTTTAAACAAATTTTGGGACATTTTGATCCATGGTTGGGATGCTACAAATACAGTGATTGTAGATGACTCAAAAGAAATACATGTTTGTAATGAGGGAGGGAACTATATTATAAAAAAAATGTATACTTGCCAAGATGTCAATGACACATTCTTGTTAGCTCAATTATGGCCTTGCCTGCTGCACCTAAATGGTGTGAGTGATGTGAGGCCAATTGTGAATACAATGAAAGTATTTTGTTAAATAATACACTTGAATGTTTGTGTTTGTAATAGTATGTTCAATTGCACTGTGATTATAATACTTGTAAAGTGTCGAGTTTGGTTTTTGAAAGTGAAAAATCTGAGCTTGAAAGTGCCAAAATTAGTTTTCAAAATTGCAAATTTAAGTATTGGAAGTGTCAAAATTATCCTTCCAAAAGGGAAAAATCAGGTTCTAAAAGTTCCATTATCATATTTATCATATCGGAAAAGCGTAAAAACCAATTTAAAAAGTGGCTATATCAAAAGAAAAAGTATGCTTTTGGAACCTAGATTTGGCAGTTTTGGAACCATATTTTGCACTTTAGAAACCTTGATTTTGGGGTTCATAAAGGTTGCTTTTGACCCGTCTTCAAAGTGACTTGGACTAGAGAATGTCCAAGATTAATGAAATAGGAGTTCATTCCCAAGGAAAAATTATTAGCAAATGTCTAAGTAGTGAAAATATCCTCCATAGACAATGGGTCTTGGACTTGAACATTAGCCCTCTTTTTCTTGGGTTCAATGGCATTTGTATCGGGGATATTTGTCTTGGTAGAATAATTTTTCTTAGCAGCATTTGTCTCAACATTATTTATTTTAGAGGAATTTTTTCCACTATAATTTGTTTGTTTCTCTTGTTCTTCTCCCTTAGTTATTCTAGTCTCATTTCTAATTTCATCTTGATTCTATTTCTTCTATTCTTCTCCCTATATGTTTTGTTCCTCAAATTTTTTCTTAACTTGTAATTATTGTTTAATACTACGTGCTTCAACTTCAAATTTCATTTCTTATTCTTTCTTCCTTTCCTTTTTTTCTTTAGGTTCTACTTTCAATCTACAACTTCAACTTCTTCTTTGAATTTCTGGCGCAAGGTGGGTTGGTTGGACCTTCTTGCTTAAACATAACACATGACACATGATGCTCACATAGACTTGGTGTAAATACGATTCTAGAAATTGGATCCTATTACTTCAACGAAATTAATGGTTACAATGCGGAATGTAAATAAATGTAAACACCTAACTAGTCGGCCTCAACCTGATACAATATACAGAAGTAAATGTGTGTTCTCTCTATGTGCGATCTTCCTCCCTCTCATAGCCTCTGCTGAATGCAGGCGCTCGTTGAGATATGGATGAATGATCTCTGATACCAATTGGAACTCTCTCAACTATGTGCCTTCCCACTGGTCTTCTACCCTGCTGCTGCTTTGCTACTCATCTCAAGGTCCACTCCGGTCCCCAATACACTCTTCCTTTGTCCGTCGAATCCTCCCAATATTGCAGACCTGTAGTTCTCAGTGCCCTTTGGCCGTGCTGCAAAACCTCTTCCCATGGTGACATATGTCATGATCCCTACCACCTTCTTAACTGCTCATAACTTCCTTAGCAACCCCGAATGGCTACCAAGTACTTTTCCTTGGCTTCTGAGCTTCTCTAAATCTTCTACAGTAGTCAGTCCCATAACTGACCTCGACCATACTATATTCCGTCGTCCTTTGACTTATCTATTTCCTTCACTTGGCTTCTGTCGGCTTCACTTTGCTTCTGTGGATTTCCAGTCCATGCCTTCTTCCATGCTTGGATTCCACCTCAAACCTGTCGGTGTCGCTGTTCGACAACCTGTTGACACTCAACCTCTTTCTCTACAAACCTGTCGTCAGTCAACCTTAGACATATCGAATCTCAACCTTCTCCTTCTGTCGACGCACCTTGAAAAATTCTGCTTGACTGATTGACTTCGATAGTCAAAGTTCTTTTCATACCAATGGTTGTTGGCAATCCCCTTGGTCGACTTCTCACATCGATCAACTTTGAATGCTCTGCCTAGGCCTCGATGCTCCTGCATTAGACTCCCCAGGTGAAAAAAAACTCAATTTCTCTATTAGTCTCCTGAACTCTTCTTTGCAAATCCATGTCACCTCCCTCAACTCATCATATTTCCATTGCACTAAGTATTCTTTCCTTCACGAACTGCGCGTATGCCCGACTTCACATTTTTCTAGTACTTTGTCAATTTCCTCTTTGTGTCAATATGGAATTTGCCCTATCCAGTCGATGTTCGACAATTACGCACCTCCATTGGTTGAACCTTCTTCGAATTTGTATGGATTTGAGACATTGAATGTGGGTGAAATGCTCAATTCTTTCGGCATCTCCAACACATAAGCATTGTCCGAAATTTTCCTCAGAATATTACATGGTCCAATCTTCTTCAGCTTCAGCTTATTATAGGTTCCTGTTATAAATATCTCCTTCTGCAAGTGTACATAGTCTAAGTCTCCTTCGTTGAATGATTGTAGACTCTTCTTCTTGTCGTCTCTCAGCTTATATTCTGCGTTGCTTTTCTCAATGTGCTTTCGCACATCTTCATGCACTTATTTCATATGCTATACAAATGATTTTGTATTCGAGATTTTCTTGATTTTTGTCGGTAACTCGATCAAATATACCACTCCATGTGGGCTTCGTCCTTGAACAATATCGAATGAGCTAAAACCTGTCAACCGATTCACAGAATTGTTGTATGCGAACTCTGATTGTGCCAACATGTTCTCCCACTTCTTGTGTCTGTCGATCGCCAAACATCTCAGAAGCTTTCCCAAACTTCTGTTCACCACCTTGTCCTGTCCATCTGTCTGCGGATGATATGTCGAGCTAAAATGCAACCTCGTGTCCAGTTTCTTCCATAGGGTTCTTCAGAAATGACCCATAAACTTGGTATCTCTGTCTGACATTATACACTTCGGAAACCCATGCAATCTGACTATCTCCTTGAAGAATAGTACACTAATGCTTGTGGCGTCACTTGTCTTCCAACATGGAATAAAGCATGCCATCTTTGAAAATATTTCGACCAAAACATAGTTTGAGTCATTACCTTGCTATGTCTTCGGCAATCCTAGCACAAAATCCATGGTCAGGTGCTCCCATGGGGTATTCAGTACTGGTAATGGAGTATACAACCCCGTATTCTAACTTCTTCCTTTTTCCAACTGGGAAAATCAACACTGTCGTACCCAATTCCCAATATCTGTCGTCACTCCTGGCCAATAATACTTTTCTTCGACCAATGCCTTGGTCTTGTATATGCCAAAATGACCTGCTAATTCGTCGCTGTGTAGTTCTCGGATTAGGTTCTCTCTTATGGATCCTCTGGGAATACAAAATTGTTTTCCCCTGAATAGGTATCCCTCTTGCATGAAATAATCCAAGTATGGCGTTCTATCGACACTCTACAGTTCTCGAATCTCCTTCCATGCTTTCACAAAATCCTCATCGGTCGCATACTTTGTCTTTACCGACTCTATTACCGTTTCTTGAACTGTTGCCATTTTCAGCAATGCAACTCTTTGACTTAGCGTGTTGGAAACCTTGTTGGACTTATGTCACAACATGAAGGTATATCGATGCAAGAGCTCGACCCATTTCATGTGTCGTTGATTCAAATTCAACTGAGTATTCAAGTACCCTAGTGCTTGATGATCTGTCTACAACACAAATTCCTTGGGCAACAAATAATGCCTCCACTTCTTCAACACTTGGACAATAGCATAGAACTAGTGGTTGTAGGACAAATATTTCTGCTTCACATCATCCAAAATCTTGTTGAAGAATGAAATTGGTCGGCCCTCCTGGCTCAACACTGCTCCAATTTCCATTCCACTCACGTCGCAATCGACTTGGAAAAATTTGTTGAAATCTAAGAGCGCTAACATTGGGATCTCAGAGACCCTTTCCTTCAACTTGTCGAAATATCTCTGGGCAGCTTCCGTCCACTTAAACTCCTTTATTCATGCACTCGATCAAAGGTGCACATATCTGATTGAATCCCCTAATGAAATTCCTGTAGAAACTGGAAATTCCATGGAAACTTCACACTCCAGTCTCACTTGTTGGTTCTGGACAATCCAATATTTCCTACACCTAATCTCGGTCCATCACTAACCCTTTACCCGAGATTACAAATCCTAAGTATACCAGTTTTTCCTTCATGAAGAAATAGTTTTGCAGGTTCTCCATTAACTTCTCTTCCTGCAACTTCTGCAATACTTTCTGAATGTGCTCTAAGTGTTTTTTCTTAGTTTGACTAAATATCAGGATGTCGTCTAGGTACACTACGAAAAACTTTCCCAAGAATGGATTCAGTACCTCTTTCATCAACCGCATGAATGTACTGGGTGCATTAGTCAATCTGAATGGCATGACTAGCCACTCATACAACCCTCCCTTCATCTTAAATGTTGTCTTCCATTCATCTCTTTGTCTAACCCGAATCTGGTGATAATCGCTCTTCAAGTCGATCTTCTTGAAATACTTCACTTCACTCAAGCAATCCATCAAGTTGTCCATTCTCGTAAATGGAAATCGGTACTTGATCGTGATCTTGGTGATAGCTCTAGAGTCTGTACACATCCTCCATTCTCCACCCTTCTTTAGTGCTAATATTGCTGATACCGCACAAGGGCTCAAACTCTCTCTGATCAATCCTATGTCCAACAAATACTGGACCTGTCGATTGATTTCCTGACCTTCTTCTAGAGTCATTCTATGCGGTGCCTTGTTTAGAAAAATAGATATTTGAATCAAGTCAATCTGATGGGATATGCTTCTCATCGGTGGCAATCCCATCGGTGCTTCATCGACTACTATGCTCTTGAACTCGTCAAGCATATTTTTGACCTTGACCGGAATCCTCTCCATTATCGACCTCTTGACACATGGTCCTTTCAGAATGACTCGAGAAACATCCTGGTTGCTTCTCCTCCTCTGCTAGGAATTCCTTGGTTGAACACATCAACACTCGATTCTTCCAATAGTTTCTCTCTTCCTGCTTGTAGTCAGCTTGGTCCTCGTGCTTCGGCTTTAGAGTCCTCCGTGTGCCATTTTTTCACACCGTAACTATGTTGGCTTGACCATCATAGATCATCTTTTGCTCATATTTCCATGGTCTCGCTAATAACAGATGACATGCGTCCATTGGGATTACATCGCACAATACACTTGATCTGCACGTGGCCAAGAGGCATGAGGGGGACAACCGCTTGACTTAATGAGTCGGCTCTGTTACGGAGGAACTAAAATAAACACAATGTGCAAAGCAAGAATACACTACCTAAACATAACACAAATGTACACAGACAAAATGCAGGAATGCGAACTGATTACTATTACTGGATATAAGTTCATGACTTGATTCTATCTATGTATATTACAATATTGTACATGCTTATATAGAGAGTGTTGAGACGCTTGGGTGCTTTCCTGTTATGTTCAGTTACAAAAGAAGTTATAACGAGTCAGCAGTTCAACCATTACAGTCGACCGTAAGATAGTTTGACAGTCTCATGCCACAAGATGGAGTTGCGCAAGTTGCAGGTCGTAGTTCAAAAAATTTCCAAATATGTGTCGAAGTCGCGAAGTGTATCGAAGTTGTGTTGAAATTGAAACTCATCAGAGTTGTGTCGACGATGATGACTTGTCGAGGAGGTGTCGAAGTCGGAATCCAACAATAATGCCAACTGCGATGTGGATTAGACCTCCTTCCTTAAGAGACAATGTTATAGCTTAAAATGACACCTCTTCGTCCGTGATGACACTTGCATTCCTTGGTCGCATGATGACACTTTTTGAGATCAAGTTCAGTCACACAATAGGACACTTGTGGATTGAGGGGTCATTTGGGACACTAAAAATGGTTGAAATTACCTCATTCTTGACCCATTTGATGATTACAACTCTTAGGAACATTTTTCCAGACCAAACCATCTCCTGAAAATGAGCAGAAAAGCCTGTTTTTGGCCATTTTTCCACATGTGCGTTGGTATGCAAGCATGATAGTAGGGCATATGCGCTACCCTGCTTCATTAAAGTAGCGCCCATCTTCACATGTGCGCTAGTTTTTCTACTGCAGAATAGAGTACATTCCTATACTAGTCAAAATCTCAAAATTTGGGTAAGTTAAGTTGGTTGGGGAACCTCCTACTTGGTTATAACTTCTTTTCCTCTCCTTCACTGACTATATAAGGAGGGTAGAAGGGCCATGTGAGGGGACCAAGCCTATAACATTGTTATGCTGGAGGAATGGAGACTCTCATCCCCCTCTCTTGTGCCTCAGTTTCTCATACACCCTAGCATAGTGGATTAGAGGTTGGGATCCTTGGAGAACAGAAGCAAGAGATCTTGAATCTAGGTTTCGTGAAGTGCCAAGCTTGAAAGAAGGTATAACTTTATGTACTTGCTTTCATTCATCAATAAAGATCAGACTTTCTTCCCTTTCCAAATATGGCCTATTCATGTGTGTCTTAGATTTGATTATAGTTTGCTTGTAGTTTGATGTCTTCTTTTCTTATGAATATCAATCTTATGTATGTAGTCAAATGTATTTGAGAAAGGTATCAAGTTGTTTTGCAAGTGTGGGCATTGAGATACTGGATAGAATGGAAGAGCGAGGAAGAGAAGGATAGGATCAACCTTCTAAACAAGGTGCATACATCTCTAAACCCTAATCTCTTCACTTATTTGTTTTACTTGCAGAATGCTTGTAAGTCTATCTTTATCACTGTAAGTTGGTAGTTTCTCCCCTGAACTATAGGTGCATTTTCCTCACAACAGACAATGGTCCCCATTGTTTGCTCGTGAAGGTGAGGAAACTTGTCGGTCAGTTCAGTAATAGAGTACCACTTTCCTTGTGGTAGGATATGTCCGACTTTAGCAACCTGAAACAAGGGAATGGTGTTCTGCCTTGTATGTCGTACTCGTCGTCCCACAATGGTGTCGCAAGGAAGAGGCTCCTGAACATCTAGATGGATGTTTTCGGGTTATGTTGTTTGCAAGTCATTATGTTCCAATAGTGGTGCATGGTATGGTTGAAGTAGATCCACATTAAATACTAGATGCAGACCTAGACATTCAGGAATGTCAAGATGGAAAGCATTTTCACCAATCAGTCGAAGAGTACTGTATGGACCATATCGCAAAGGCTTGAGCTTCTTGAATGGACCAGTGAAGTGCTCCTTCCTAAGATGTAACCAGACCTTATCCCTAATTTGGAATGAATGAGGAACACAATGCTAGTCATGTTAGGCCTTAGCTTTCTCGTTTTCTCATTGCAACATTTCCTATGCTTGCTTCTAGATGTTGCATATTTGATCTTGAAACTTCAAGGATTTATCAACTTCTCACTAGTTGTAGTCGGTGTCGGAGTTTGGCTATGTTGAGGAGATGATCAAGTCAATAGGCGCTGAGGGTTGAAATCCATGACAAATCTCAATTGGAATCTTTCCTATAGAGCTATGCTGAGCACGATTGTAGCTATGTTGTATATATGGAAGAATTTCATCCCATGTGCATTGATGCTTGTGGTTGTACATGCGAAGCAGTTGTACGACCAAGTGATTCACAACTTTCATCTGTCTGTCGGTCTGAGGATGGAAAGATATCGACAATGAGATTCTTGTGTCCAACTTTTTCCAAAGAGTCTTCCAAAATATGTTGACGAATATGGCATCTCGGTCGAAAGTAATGGTTGTGCGTAAACCAAAGTGTGTCCAAACATGTGTGAAGAAGAGTTGGGTAGTCTGCTGCACTATCGTGTTCTTCTTGCATGGTATAAAAATGGCCATGTTGGAAAATATGTTGAATACTACTAATATTGCATCATGCTGATGTTTGGTAGTAGGATATCCCGTCCAGTAGTCCATAGAAATATATTCCCATGGTTGACTAGGAACTACCATAAGTGTGTACAATCCCTGTCATCAATTAGGTGGGTTAGCAATGGAACAAACCATGCATGATCAAATGTACTTGTTGACGTCGATTTTAAGTGTAGGAAAAAATAAATACTTCTGCAGAATAGCAAGTGTCTTTGCTACTCCAAAGTGTCCTGCAGTCTTGTTGTAGTGTGTGTCCCAAATGAGTTGCTGTCGATGCTCACCGGTCGGTACACAAAGCTGTCCAAGCTTATATAGCAAGGTGTCTTTCAAGAAATAGTCGACGGTCGACAACTTGTCAGTCTGAAGCTGTAGGTAGACTAGTCAAAATTTGATTTCTTCCTAGTACAACTGAGTCCAAGTAATGGTGTCATATCCCTGCATATGCATCATTGTAAAAAGGAGACTAATGGGTGGTCTGCTTAGACAATCGATGACGGCGTTAGCTTTACCTTTCCAATACTTAATCACCAACTAGAATTGTTGTAGGTAATTAATGCACTGAAGCTGTCGATTTTTTTGTATTTTTGACCGGGTCAGATCGAACTATAGAGGCTTATGGTCAATGAGGATGACTGTTTCCTTTCCAAGGATGTAATGCCTCCATTGCTTGAGAGCTTGCACAATGGCGTATAGTTCTTTTTCGTACATCGAATACCTTCTAACTTTGTCATTAAAGGTTTCAAAATTAAAAGGGACTGGGTGACTAGACTGAGTGATCACTGCACCCAAGGCATAGTCCGATGCGTTCGTCTCAATCTCAAAGGGCTCATACAAATTAGGTAACACAAGTACTGGTGCAGTGCAGAGCTTATGCTTGAGCTGTTCAAAAGCTTATTGTTGTGTCGATGTGCATTTGAAGGCAATTTTTCCATTTCCCTTCGTCAACTAATTCAATGGTCAGGCTATGTGATTGAAGTCGAGTATGAACCATCGAAAGAAATTCACCAAACCAAGAAAACTTTTTAGTTCTTGAATGCTTTGAGGAATGGACCAATATTTGGGGATTTGTACTTTGTTTGGATCGACATGAATTCCTCTAGAGTTAATTACATACCACAAATATTTGATTCTATTCATCGCAAAGGTACACTTGTCCATGTTCAAGTAAATTCGATGTTGCTGGAGAGTGTCGAGGACTTATCGAAGCTACCTGACATGTTCTTCCCACGATCGATTGAAAATCAATATGTCGTCAAGGTAGACAATGAACTATTTTCTGATTAAAGGTGACAGAATGTTGTCCATGTATCACATGAAGGTCATAGGTGCATTGGTTAAGCCAAAAGGCATGACTAACCATTCAAATAATCCTTCGTTGGTCTTGAAAGCAATTTTCCACACATCTAAGGGATCGATTGGAATTTGATAATATCTTGACTTGAGGTTGAGCTTAGTAAAGAATTTAGCACCTTTTAGATAGTCGATGAGAGCATCTATCCACGACAGAGGGTACCGATTCTTCACCGAAGTTTTGTTGAGTGACCTGTAGTCAATGCACATGCACCACACATGCGCCAAGTCCCGTCTTTCTTTGGAACGAGGATGACTGGACTTCCACAAGGGCAGGAGCTAGGTATGATATGACCTTTGTCTATCAAATATTGGATTTGCCTGCGATTCTCTTCATTTTCAAGAATGGATCTTCTGTAGATAGATGTGTCAGGAAAATAAGAACTAGGAGCAAGTTCAATGGAGTGTTTTACCTGGCAATGTTGAGGTAATCCATCCAGATCTTGGAATAAACTCTGATACTCGTCAAGAACATTTTCGATCAACTACTTCTGTCGAGAGATGATTTGCTCGGTGAGTTTACTCGTTGTTGTAGTCTTCCTGGAATGTTGTGGTTTAATCATGATTAACATGAAATTCTAAGCATGATTGATGAGCTTCTTTGTCTGTTTAGCAGATATCATTGAAGCCGTTGGTGTAGGTCGTCTCTTTGGAATGTTGTACCATCGATTCTGGATTTTGACAATCACCTTCTGCGGTCGTGAATAATAACTTCCATGGTGATCCCATAGGTAAGGTTTCCCAAACAGGGCGTCGGCTACGAAGAGTGGTGCTATGTCGCAGAGTACTTCATATTCAAAATCCTTTATGAAGTAGGCAAGTTTGCATTGTCGAGTGATCTGTAGTTCCTATCCACCCTTGATCCAACCGATGTTGTAAGGCTGAGGATGCCGAGTGGTGACAACGTCTAGTTTCTTCACAATATATTTAGAAATGAAGTTCTTCTCGCTACCATTGTCCACGATCAGATGTAATGGGTTGTGATGGACCCATATCCGTGTATGGAACAAGCGCTCTTGTTCCTCCTCGTTAATGATGGTCGAGGTTACTGGAGTGGTTGATGTCGATGTTAGAAGGGTGGTTGTTGAACACGTTGGATGTCGACACTTTCTCCAAAAATGTCTTCCGAGCTTTGCATTCAGACGTATCATGCCAAGATGAGTGGTTGTAATCACACTAGTTCCCGTTAGGCGATTGTTTTGTTAATTTTGAGCATTAATTCACAATACTCTAGGATCTTTACTGAGAGAATAACATATACAATATATCAATGCATGACAATCACAATAAGCATGACAAGCATCACAAGAATCAAAAGCATGAGAGACAAGAGACACAAAGTTTCTGTGGGGAAAACCCTAAGGTGAAAAACTCCACAAATTCCTCAGAGATAGAGAGAGCAATGGCTCAACCAAAGTACAACCAAAATACACTAAGATAGTCTCCTAGTAGCAGATGATCCTCCTCCTCACTAGTGCGCCACTTTCTGAGTGAGAGTGAGATACGTTTTCGAGTGATCTAAATAGAGATCACCTGATCTCTATTTATACTAATCTGTTTTCCCAGTGATCTTATGGGGCTAACTTGTCTAGCTAGGTACATCCACATTATAATATATATTTCAGGACCGACCCCACACATGGTGGTCTAATAGCCAATCGGCAAGTACACACACTTGCAACACTTGTCAATCCACATGACATCACTTCCTTATAGAGGAATAACACATCTCTATTAAGGGTACAATAAATATATATAAAATACATAGATGAAATACATTCCGAAGTTACATATACATCAACACTCCCTCTTAACTAGGAAGGTATTTCTCAACACAGATCTGCTAGACAAGTCTTCTTCTCAGGATCATCATCATCAATGCATCGTCATCATCATCATCACTACTGTTGCTATCTCAACAAATCTCTGACTCTACTCATCATAGGAAGTTCTACAGAGCCAGTCCTTTTTCATACTGGATGTAGGCCCACCACCTGCAGGTCTTCATCATCACTGGCCATACTGTGGAATCCTCAGGAGTTATTATGTGCGTCACAAAACCTCGAAAGAGCATCTGCCAGATATCCCAGGGCACGAATTACATGCCATAGGCAAAACCTCAAAAGACTATTTGCAGATCTCCCAGGGCCATATTATATGTGACCTCACCACAAAACCTCGCAAGAGCATCCCAGGCTGTTATGAGCACACAGCTCTACCTATAGGATCTCCCAGGGACAGATTATATGTGGTCACCACAAAACCTCGCAAGAGCATCCTAGGCTGTTACGAGCACACAGCTCTACCTATAGGATCTCCCAGGGAACGAATTACATGTGGTCATGGAAAAACCTTGCAAGAGCATCCCAGGACTGATTACGGGCACACAACCCAACCTATCGGATCTCCCAAGGACAGATTATATGCCATAGGACAAAACCTTGAAAGAGCATCTGCCAGATATCCCAGGGCACGAATTACATGCCATAGGCAAAACCTCAAAAGACTATCTACAGATCTACCAGGGCCAAATTATATGTCCTCCCAGAGCAAAATATCGAAAGAGCGTTTGCCAGATATCCCAGGGCACAAATTACATGCCATAGGCAAAACCTTGAAAGACTATCTACAAATCTCCCAGGGCCAAATTATATGCTCATCTGCACAACTTGATCCACAGCCATAGAGTATCAACCTGATACTCACCATACATCCTCCTGATGTACACATGATCATCCTGATCATCATCACTGCAACATCCGGCTGCATGTCATCTGGAGCAACATCGTGAAGCTCGTCATCCATGATCATCCTGATCATACAATGCATCTACTTGATGCATACCAAGTATCTACTTGATACATATCATCATACATGATCCACCTGATCATACAATGTATCCACCTGATACAAATACAAATACATGATACATATCACCATACATGATCCATCTGATCATTCCATGTATCCACCTGATACATATACAGATACATGGTCCAAGCATCCAACATGATGCATATACAAAAATACATACACATGATCCAACCGATCATATCCAGCATTCAACATGATGCGTACATACATATAAATGATCCAACTGATGATATCCAGCATCCAACATGATGCATACATACATACATAAAAATGATCCAACTGATCATATCCAGCATCCAACATGATGCATACATACATACATAAAAATGATCCAACTGATCATATCCAGCATCCAACATGATGTGCACATACATATATAAAAATGATCCAACTGATCATATCCAAGCAGAAACCAGAACATCATCCTGATGCTCATCATCCAGCGCTTACATCCACGGCCATGTGAAGGATCCTCCTTCCAACATGCTTGGAATGGCTTTAGCAAATGTGTCCATCACTTATTCCTCGAAGTGTGCTCAATTTGAAGAACGCCAAGCCTCTCTTTGAAGTACTCAAACTTCACCTTGGCTAGTGGCTTCGTCAGCACATCTGCAATCTGCTCGTCCGTCGCAACATACAGGAGCATCACAGCTCCTCTCTGCACCATATCCGTGATATAGTGATATTTAATCTCTATGTGTTTCGACCTGTCATGAAACACTGGATTCTTGGATAGCTTCACACAACTCTGGTTATCACAGAAGATACCAGTAGCATCCAATGGGAGATCAAATAACTCAGACAGTAGCTTCCGTAGCCATACTGCCTCACAACTAGCTGAATAGGTTGCAACATACTCTACCTCAGTTGTACTCAGTGCTACACAGGACTGTTTCCTGCTAAACCAAGAGATCACACCTGATCCCATACTGAAGCAGCACCCAGATGTGCTCTTCCTATCTGCGGCACTACCAACCCAATTTGAATCAACATAACCCTGCAGGTTAAACTTTTGATTCGCTTCATACTTGAGCCCATATTCCACTGTACCCTTTAGGTACCTCAGAACATGCTTTACAGCAACCAGATGAACACTCCTCGGATCTGTCAGGAACTGACTCAATGTGTTCACTACAAAGCAAATATCTGGTCTCATGTTCGTCAGGTACATCAAGGACCCAATCATCTGACGATACATAGAGACATCAACCGGCTCAGATGAAGCATCACATAGAAGCTTTAGATTCGATGCCATAGGTGTGGCCACGGCCTTGCAATCCATCATCCCGAATATCTACTGTGTACTTCCCTTGACCAAGGAAGATCCCATCTGCACTCTGCGACACCTCCATACCTAGGAAATAATGCATCATTCCCAAATCTTTCATATCGAATTCAGCAGCAAGCTTCCTCTTCGTATCTGCAATCAATCTGTCATCTCCTCTTACAAATAGGTCATCCACATACAGGAGTATAATCACAGGATTTCCTTCCTCAACCTTGTAGTAGAGGTTGGAATCCGCTTTACTCTTGGTAAAGCCCAAACTAGATAAGAAACTGTCCATCCTACCATACCAGGTTCTGGGAGCTTGTTTCAATCCATACAAGTCTTTCTTCAATCTGCACACATATGACTCACTGTCATGTATTTCAAAACCGAGTGGCTGCTCCACATATACTTCCTATTCAACTACACCATTCAAGAAAGCAATCTTGACATCCATCTGGTGTATTTTCCATTTCATTGTTGCATCCAGGGCAAGTACTGTTCCGATGGAAGTATACCTAGATACAGGTGCAAAAGTTTCTTCATAATCTATTCCCTCTTTCTGAGAGAAGCCACAAGCTACGAATCTTGCCTTGTATCTACACTGCCATCTGCAGCATGCTTGATTTTGTAGATCCATTTGGAAGTCACAACAGACTTCTCTGTAGGTCTTGGGACAACATCCCAAACATCATTCTTCATTATTGATTGGTATTCCTCAACCATGGCATCCTTCCATTCTTTCTTTTCCGCTGCTTCTTCATAACTGGAAGGCTCTTTGTTCATAATGTCACAGAGTAAAGTAACATAGCTGGTATGTGATCTGGTTCTCTTCTTTGCTCTGTGTTCTTCTTCTGGAATGCCAAATCTTTCTGCATCTTGAATGAGCTCTCTAGCCCATGTAGGTTTCCTCTTGTGAGGGTTATCCTCACGAGGTGGATCTACAAGTTCTTGTGGATCTTCAAACTCATGAACAACTTCTGGACTGCTTTAGTCATGGTAGTGTCTTGAAATCTTGTTTCCTTAGGTTCTTCATAAACTTCGATAGGTTCCTTCCTTGATTTGATGAATGCTGAGTTTTCATCAAATGTTACATCCCTGTTGACATCAATCTTCTTCAACCCTGGAAAGTATATTCTGTAAGCCTTCGAGCTTTCACTATAACCCACAAAGATACCCTTCTTTCCTGAAGGATCTAGTTTAGTCCTCTTTTCCTTTGGGACATGAGTGTATACTGGACATCCAAATATTTTGAGATGGCTGACTTCAGGTTTCTTACCAGAAGAAACCTCTTCTGGTGTCTTGTTGTCCAATATCTTGTGGGGTGTTCTGTTCTGCACATATACAGTTGTTCTAGCTGCTTCTGCCCATAGATGCATAGGTAGATCCTGGTCATGTAGCATTGCCCTTTCTGCTTCCATGATAGTTCTGTTCTTCCTTTCTGCAACTCCATTCTGTTGAGAATTATAAGGAGCAGTCAACTCCCTCTTAATCCCTGAATCACTGCAAAGCTTCTTGAAGTCACCTGAGGTAGTTCTCCACCATTGTCGGATCTGAATGTTTTGATCTTCTTGTCAGTTTGATTCTCCATCAAGGTTTTGAATTCCTTGAACTTATCAAACACCTCATCTTTGTTCTTCAAGAAGTATACCCAAGTCTTCCTGGAGAAGTCATCAATAAATGAGACATAGTAAACATACCCACTAAGAGAACTAGATGACATAGGACCACATACATTTGAGTGGATGATTTCCAGGATATCCTTTGCCTTGCTTTCACTACTTGGGAAAGCCTTCTTAATGTTCTTACCTTTTGCACATCCTTTGCAAACACCTTCATGTTTGGTCTTGATTTCAGGAAGACCCTCTACAGCCTTGCTTGCAATTGGAAGTGCCCTATAGTGCATATGAGCAAGTATTCTATGCCAAAGTTCACTTGGCTCCATGGATTCATGTACCATGGCATGTTCAAGTTGTCCCTTCAATTTATACAAACCTCCTCTTGCTCTCCAATCACTACTGCATCATCTATGGTCTTTCCCTTTGGCCACATTAGGACTTGGCCATCCACAAATGCAACCCTCATACCTTTTGCATCCAATGCAGAGATGGAGAGTAAGTTCTTCTTGAGCCCAGGTACATAAAGGACTTCTTTCATCTTCAAAGATTTTCCAGAATCTAGGTTGTAGGAGGCTTCACCACTTCCTTTGATTGGGTATTGATAATCATCTCCAAGTTTCACCTTATGGGGTGATTCATGTTCAGATAGGTTCACAAAATATTCCTTAAACCCAGTCATGTGTTTGGAAGCCCCACTGTCAATTAACTAATCATTACAACCATGGGAGATAGTACCTTTGAGAGCAGAGATCAGAACATACTCTTCTTCACTTGATGAGTCATCATCACTATCACTTTCTGCCCTAGCCTTCTTCTTTGGGGGTTCATCATCTTCGACAGCATGAGCATGAAACCTTCTTTTTCTGCCCTTCTTCTTCTTACTGGAGTTGTTGTTATTATCCCTTTTGTTCTTGGGACAATCTGAAGCAAACTGACCCTTCTCATTGCATGTGAAGCATCTTAGATCCTTCTTATTCTTTTGATAGGATCTCTTGTGGCGAGAGTGCTCCTTCTTGGGCTTGCTTCTTTTGGTGTGAGCTGTAAGAGCTTGATCTTCACCTGCCATCTTTTCTTCACGAGCTACAAGTCTAACTTCTTCTTAAGAGCATTCTTCCCGCAATCTGTTGAAGGATACCAACTTCTTTCTTGCACATATTCCTTGAATGAAGGAGTCCCATGACCTAGGTAGGCCATTCAGAGTGGTCATGACAACTTCACCATCCTCCACCATTTCATCTACTGCTTCTAGTTGTTCCTTAATCTGGGAGACCCTAGAAAAATAAGATTGAATGGTTTCTCCATTCTGAAACTTTACTCCTTTCAATTGGTTCCTCAAGGTCATCTTCTGATTGATGTTCTTCCCTTCAAATAGCTTGGTCAAAGAGTTAAACATATCCTTGGGTGTCTTTAGAGAAGACACATGGGGTATGAGATTATCTTTGATAGAATCATCAATGATTCTCTTTGCCTTGACCAAGTTCTTCTTATGCAATACCTTGGCCTCTTCATCCTCTGGGATAGGGATGTCTTCTTTTATATATGAGTCCAACTCATTCTTTTCCAGGATTAACCCAATCCTATACTTCCAAGCTCGGAAGTTATCAGCCCCTTCAAGCTTATCCTCAAGCTTGGTGTGGTGAGACATCTTAAAGAGTACTTCAAATGGAAATAGAAAAGATTTAGGTCTTACCACTTGAAATGCTGAAAACTCGATCTCGTCCCGGATTAGGGTTTGTCGAAAAAACCCTAAAAATTCAAAATGTGAATTTCAATTTTCTGAAAAGATAGAAAGATGCGCCTTGATGAGCTGATTAGCCTGGTGTATTCAGAATTTGAGATCAACAAAGCTTTACCCTTCAGATTTCTCCTTTTGTCCTCCCGAGTTCACTAGGGAGAGCCCTAACTTAGGGTTTGAGTTTCCCGGAGATCTACCTAGCCAAAAATCTCGATCCAAAGCTCTAAACTTCGATTTTTACAAGGAGCTTCCAGATATGTCTTTAGATTTCAGAAATTCCTATTTTTGTGGAAACCTTAATTTTTAGGGTCAAATCTGAAAATGTTCGAAATTGAATTCTAATTGGATAGATAGATGCGCCTTGATGAGTAGAGTCAATCTACTATACTGATTTTTTTAAAATATGTGGAGAGAAACCCAATAAAAAAGAAACTCAAGTGTCCATCACTGCAAAATGTTTTCTTCTCAGGTTAGCTCTGATACCATGTTAATTTTGAGCATTAATTCACAATACTCTAGGATATTTACTGATAGAATAACATATACAGTATATCAATGCATGACAATCACAATAAGCATGACAAGCATCACAAGAATCAAAAGCATGAGAGACAAGAGACACAGAGTTTCCGTGGGGAAAACCCTAAGGTGAAAAACCCCACAACTTCCTCAGAGATAGAGAGAGCAATGGCTCAACCAAAGTACAACCAAAATACAATGAGATAGTCTCCTAGTAGCAGATGATCCTCCTCCTCACTAGTGTGCGACTTTCTAAGTGAGAGTGAGATACTTTTTCAAGTGACCTAAATAGAGATCACCTGATCTCTATTTATACTAATATGTTTGCCCAATGACCTTATGGGGCCGACTTGTCTAGCTAGGTACATCCACATTATAATATATATTTCAGGGCCGACCCCACACATGGTGGTCTAATAACCCATCGGCAAGTACACACACTTGCAACACTTGTCAATCCACATGACGACACTTCCTTATAGAGGAATAACACATCTCTATTAAGGGTACAATAAATATATATAAAATACATAGATGAAATACATTCTGAAGTTACATATACATCAACATGTTTCTTACGTTCCCTTTTCTGAATTTTTTTATTTTTATTTTTTAATTTTAATTTTAATTTTAATTTTAATTTTAATTTTTTAATTTTATTTATTTATTTATTTATTTTTTTTTTTTTTTTTGTGAACTGGCTTTGGCGGTGTCGGCTGAGAAGATTTCGATTTATCGAAGTCAGCTGTTGTTTTCTTATTAGCTGGTCTTCCTGATGTCGGCTTTTTCGTGAAGCATGATTTACCTTTTTGCTTGGTTTAAATTTTGCTAGCCTAATGGAATGCATCCGCAAGCGTATTGACAGTCCTAAATTCCATCTCTTGCTGAATGTACTAGGACAATCCACTGATGTACTTCAAAACAAGCAATTTATCTTCTTCTTGGACGCCAATTCTAGCCATGAGTCGATAAAACTTGTCAGTGTAACTCTGTATTGATTGGTCTTTCCTTTGCCTTAACTGCTGCCACTTCTTATACTGCTGCTCGAGGTATTTAGGAGGGTAAAATTCCTTTTGGATTTGTTCGACAAATTTATCCCATGTGTCGATGGGGTCTCCACTTTTCTCCGTCTTTGTCAAGAGGTTCTCCCACCAGCAGTGCACAGATGTTGACATATTTAAGGATTCAATGGTGATCTTGTCATCTTCTGAGAGTTGATTCACAGAGTAATAGGATTCCAATTGTTGCACCCAATTGTCGATGGATTCTGCATCAATATTGCCTTCAAGATTCGGTATGCCCAAATTCATTTGCACTTTGAAGGGGCTGATTTTATCGAAGTGAGTTCTCATCGAAAATCCTCCGGATGTCGAAGCAAATCGCATGAGAATTTCATAGAACTGGGTGAAAATTTCAGTTCGTTGTCAAGTTAGCACTTGCTTAATAAGTGGTGCTGTCTCGTTGGATGCAAGTCTATTGTCCGTTTCTTATGTCATTTCTGGAGGTAACATCTTCTTGGATTGCTAAGATTGCGAGCGTGTTTGAACAAGCATAAGTCGATAACTTCGATGGAAGTGTCTACGTAAACTTAAGCATGAACAAAGCTAAGTGCTCTGATACCAATGATCCACACATGGCTAGGAAGCACAAGGGGGACAACAATTCGACTGAATGAGTCAGCTATGTTATGGTGGAAGCTAAAGAAACAAAATGTGCAAAGCAGGAATATACTACACATACATAACACAAATGTACACAGACAAATCCAGGAATGCAAACTGATTTCTATTACTTGATATAAGTTCATGATATCATTCTATGTATGTATATTAAAATAGTTTACATGCTTATATAGAGAGTGCTGAGATGCTTGGGTGCTTATATAGAGAATGTTGTATATTAAACTATCAATTTTGGTATCCCATGTAATCAAAAAATCTGTTTCATGAAGATTTCTGCAATATCTGGAGCCTTATGAGTAGTCTTTACAGGTATAAAATGTGTTGCCTTGCTGAGTTTATCCACTACCACCATGATGGCATCATTTTTATTTTTATTTTTGGGTAGTCCAGTAATAAAATATATGCTTATAATCTCTTATTTCCAGCTAGGTATAGGCAATGGCTGTAACAGTCCAGCCAGATGTTGATGTTCAACCTTCACTTTTTGACAGTCAAAACACTTACCTATATATTCTGCTACTTCATCCTTCATTCTGGGCCAATAGTACTCTTTATGTAACATAGTGATGGTTTTTTGATGACCTGGATGTCCAGAATAATGACTTTTGTGCATCTCATCTAAAATCATAATTTTTACTTTTGGTATGTTGGGTACATACAATCTCTTTTTGTACAACAACAGTCCATTTTCTTTTAAACTGTAATTTGCCATAGAATTTTCAGAATTGCTATCTGCTATATTTTCTTGTAATTTTCTATATTCTTCATCAGTTTCAATCCCTTCAAAGATCTGATTTTCTAAATCTGTTGAGTATGTACGGATGGCTGAAATAAAATTCAACATTGCTTTACAACTTAATGCATCAGCAACCTTGTTCTCTTTTCCTTTTATGTGCTAAATTTCAAAATCATGTTCACTTAGAAAAGTTAGACATCTAGCTTGTCTAGCATTCAAATTTGTCTAATCTAATAAATACTTCAGCCCCATGTTATTTGTCAACAAGGTAAATTTTCTGCCAATAAGATGGTGACGCCACATTTTTAAAGCATGAATTATTCCTAATAAATCCAAATCATAAGTAGAGTAATTATTCTCATGTATTTTCATCTTTCTAGACTCGTATGCAACAACATGTCCCTCTTGTGTTAAGACTCCATCGAGTCCATCATTACATGCATCGATGCATACTATAAAATCCTTATTAGGATCTGCAATCCTCAGAATAGGCGTTGTAGTTAGTAATTCCTTTAACTTCTTAAAATTGTCTGAACATTTCTGATCCCATACAAAATTCTTCCGCTTCTTCTGTAAGGAGGGGTTTTGAATATTTGAAAAACCTTCTATGAATTTTCCATAATATCCAATAATACCCATAAATGATCGTACATTCGACACATCTTTAGGAACCAACCATTCATTAATGGCTTTTATCTTATCGGGGTCAATTGAGATTCCTTCTTTAGAAATTATGTGTCCTAAATTTTAAATGTTATCCTTGTGAAAATCACACTTACTAAACATAGCATATAACTGATGATCTCTCAGAACTTGTAAAATAATACGCAGATGTTCATCATGTTCTTCTTTACTTTTAGAATATACTAGAATGTCATCTATGAACACAATAGCGAACTTATCCAAGTATTTGTGTAGAATATTGTTCATTAGGCACATAAATACTGCCAGGGCATTAGTCAATCCAAATGACATGGCTACGAACTCATAATGTCCATATCGAGTTCTAAATGTTGTTTTAAAAATATCCTCATCCTTCACACGAACTCAATGATATCTTGACCTTAAATCAATCTTTGAAAATATTGTTGCCCCACGCAGGTGATCAAATAAGTTGTCGATGCGGGGCAACATATATCGATTTTTGATTGTCATCTTATTCAACTGATGATAATCTATGTAGAGTCTTAAAGTTCCATCCTTATTCTTAACAAAAATAATAGGTTCTCCCCAAGGAGACACACTGGGTCTTATATAGTTTTTATCAATCAGTTCCTTCAACTGTGATTTCAACTCATTTAATTCTAGTATATTCATCCTATATGGAGCTTTAGAATTTGGTACCGCACCCAGTATTAATTCAATGGTAAAATCTAGATCTCTCTTAGGGGGTAATCCTGAGATCTCTTCAGGAAAAACATCCTGGAATTCTTTTAGGAAAGGTATATCTTCTAGTTTTAGTTTGTCCTCTTTGGTAATTAATTCCTCATTTACTACATTCACAAAAAACATTTGACATCCTTTTCTAATTGCTCTCTTTACTTGCATAGCTGAAATTTGTCTATGTGATGTCTTTCTTGGAATGCCTTTTACTTCTACTGTTCCTCCTTCATCATTTAAACAAGTAAAACTTTTTTCATAACAATTCATAATGAAATGATGGGATTCTAACTAGTCCATTCCAATTAAGATGTCATAGGATCCTAAAGGTAAAACATTCAACTTGGTTTGTGTCTTTAACTGATTCATAGATAAAAGACAACTTTCAATAAAATCAGATACTTTTCTTTTTGTTCCTGTTGCTAGTCTAACTAAACAAGGATTTACTGAATTTTTTTGTTTTCAGTTTAAAACTTTATACAATATCTGGTGATATATAAGTCAGGCAAGCACTTGGATCAATCAAAATAGTAACAGGGTGGTTTTGTAGCATACCTTCAATCTCTACCATAGAGACTTGATGCTCTGCTTGCCTGTTGTCTAGAGCTGCATTAATTATGGGCATCTCCCTTGCCAAGTCTCCCACAGTAGGTTCAGTTTGTATGGAATGAATATTATTAGTTGTCTGCTTCCTCTTGGGACATTCTAAAGCATAATGAGGACCTTGACACTCAAAACATTTTATAGGTGCCTTTTGATCATTAGTTATGGTAACATTGGGAGTATTTCTAGGAACTATAAAATCTTGGTGTGATTACTTCTGGAATTGTTCCCTTGGAAATTCCGATTCAGAAATTTTTTCTTTTGGCAGCCAGAATTCCCACTAAACGTAAAATTTTTCCTTTTCAGCTCAAAGTTGTTGGGTTTATGATTTTTCGAGTTAGATATCCCTTCTCTTTTCCGATTGGTGTCATAACAAAAAGTTGCTTTCCTCATGGCCTCTTCTAAGGTCTTTCGATTGTCATACTCTATTTTGTCCTTGATGTTGAAAGGTAGACAACTCAGGTATATTTGAATCTTTAGTTTCTCTTCCACGAGGTATGACACATACCTCAACAAATTTAGAAATTTATTGTTCATCTCTTTCATATTCATAGTTCCCATCTTTAAGTCATAAAATTCCTTGGATTTTTCTTCATAGTATTGTTCAGATAAGAAATTCTTCTTGAAGTACCTTTTAAAAGTGCTCCAATTCACATCGCTGTATTTGATGCCCTTCACTCTTTTGATGTCCTGCAACCAAATATCTGCCTTCCCAATCAAGTTGTATATTTCCATTTTTGCCTTCAATGATTCTGAATAATCATAAATTGGAGGTACTTCTTCATGCCGGACATCCATGCTTTTGCTGTCTCTCCTTTCTCAGTTTCACCATTGAAAGTTGGGGTTTTGATTTTCCTGAACTCCCGAGAAATCTGTTCATACTATTTGTGACTTTTTCTTTTGGGTTTGTAATCTCCTTCGTTGCTATCACTTGAATATTTATGTTTCCTTTTGCGTTTTTCATTGGCAGCTTCTGATGATGTTGAAATGTTGTTCGCATCATCAGTTTTCATTTTCTTACCCCTGTCTCGATGAGGTAAGTCTTCAATTTTGGAGGTATTTTCAATCCCTCTATCCTATTCATTAGTTGGGAACTGATCGAACAGTACTTGGTTAAGTTCCTCTTGTGCTTTTAGAATTCTTTCATTGTCCTGTTTTACAGATATGATTTCTGCTTTTAACTCTTGAAATGCACGTAACAATTCTGATGAATTGTCATTTAATTCACCATGGACTTCTCCTTCATAGTGTTGTCCCATGCTGTGACTGTTGGGTCGAAATATGTCCTCCATATGTTTAGCTGATCCTTCCATACCTGTAGCTTAAAAACAATTTCTGTATAACACAAATATTTTAAATTTGAATTAGTAATATTTCTGTTGTAATAACATTTTCTGTTGCATCTTCTTTGGACCTGTTCAAACCTAGAGTTCGAATGTGAGCTCTGATACCACATGTAACATCCCATAGAATACCAAAAATTTTAAAAATTTTAAATTAGCAATAATGATTGAATTTGTTAATGTGGAACATATAAAAATAGTTAAATCTCTTAACTAGGATAATTAATAATGACGACACATCGAAATTCTCAAAACAAAATATGATGATAGTTGTAAGTGCTATTGTAGACTAAATGGATGCTAATCTCTTTAACAAAGGACATTTTATGATCATAACACAAGAATACATCTTCAGATCCGCTTAAATTTTAAATGTAACTACATACTGTACATAGGTTTGTATTATCATAAATTTCTTGGTAATGTGCTGACAATTTGTTTTGAATGATGACGAAGGGTCCCTATGAGGCACCCTGAGGTTTAATTAGCTACGTTTAGCTAAGGCATTTGAATCCTGTTTCCATGTGCAGAACGCAGGTAAGAATTTTTACCACAAACATGAGTTAAGAATACACGTGTCTTTCAATTCATCATCAATGTAATATGAAAAATACTAAGTACTTCCTTGCAAAACAAGTTACTGGACGTATGAATATTTTGGTTTCAATTCTTGTTTACGTGCTAGCTTACAAAGTTTTCAGTGTTATTAAAATCATGTCGTCATTTAGTTTTTACATTGCTATATTTACTATCTATGAAGAATTATCCTAATATGACTATTATTATTAATATCAAAGCGGTGATACCAATGTCCATTCGTAACTCTATTTGAAATCTTGTGAAAATAGTGTTTATGCTATTTCAAAATGAACTTGCATTATATTGTGTATCAACAGAACTTAAACTATACCGAAAGTCTCACATTTAACAATTGGTTAACAATACATGGCTAATGTATGGAAACATATAAACTTTACCCTATATGACTTTACATATACTATAAGAATGAAATATATACAATCTATAGTGACTATGCATTCATGCACATACATTGGCATATATTACTATTGTCTCGATGCCTAAAATAAACCTTAGTAACTATTGTAAATTGTGAACTATGAATCTAAGCATTGCAATGATTATGATTTTGACAGGGTATTAAAGTTTGGTACTTGGCATGCTTTCAATCTGTCGATTTCTGGTCTCAGCATTAACGTCACCTATCTGTTAAGTGAAGTGGAAAGCTTAGTTGGATGGTCTTCACGTGATTGAGTTTACAACAATGCATCATATGATGCTGAGTTGTGCTATACACTAGCCCTTGGTCTGCTGATTTGGAGACTTGGTAGATGCAATAATCAATGTGTATTGATTGCAATGATCTCTCAAATCTCAACGTGCCTGACTGGCAGCTAATCCACCATTGATCTTTACAAGATATAGGGATTGGAAAGAAACCCTAGTCTTTCGTTGGTAAGCAACAAGGGATTGCTTTCCTGGTCTTCATTTCGCATTTAGTGGTAAGGTTTAAGCACTGACAGTGTCACTGCAATGTAGGGTTTGGAGTTTACTATTAGGAGGACTCCTTCCTCGATTTCGAACCATATCCCTCTGAGAGAAAGTTTAAATTTTACAAGATTATAATCTTTTGTGAAATTGAGCCATGACTCATCCATTGAAATTGTGGGGAGGTTTCTCTGTCAGTTTATTTGAGTGTAATTTGAACTAGATTTTGATTCTCCAAGTCCTAAAATGGTTCTATGAATTCAAACTCGTATTTTCTGCAATTGCTATCAGGCTTCGTCGTTTTGTTGGTGTGGGGTGTCTCAATCCCGGAGCTTCGTCGCTAGGGTAAGTTTTCAATGATAGTGGCAGTAATACTGTAATATTTAAGTTGTACCTGCATTTCTTGTTTTTAACCTTTTCAAACTGTAACTGGTAGCTAATGCTTCGTATGAGGATTTCTATGAGCAAACCTTGGAATGAGGATGATGCAACAACCTCCTGGTAAGCATCGATGGTTCTGGAAACCTCGTAGGTAACTTTGGCATGGTTTAGTTGGAGAATACAGTATGACGAGAGTTGGAAAATACGACCCTATTCAGAGTAATGGCCGAGTTTAAGTTTTAATTTGAACAATAATATAAAGAGGATAAACCCTCAGTTTTTAAGTTGATATTTGGCTCAGTAATGATTTGCTGCGTCGTTTAAAATGAACGTGAACTTGTTTTTGTGCTACTGGTTGTTGAGGGAAAGACCCTATATGATTTTTGGAACCTTGAAAGGTCCTTAATGTAAGCTCTATCACATTTTTGATATACTGTTGAACATGAAAACATAGAGCCGATGGTTCACTTGCTTCTGTAAGACAATGGTTCATTTTGTACTGAAATGTTTTAATTTTGTTTAAATAATGGTTTGAGAATTTGTTTGTATAACTGTTGATTTGGTTTAGAACAATGAAAGTTGTCTCTGGTCGAGAATAGTAGGTTACATGTCTGTTGGTAGATAGACCCTGTACTTCGTTTCGTTTTTTGAAATTTACGTTTGAAATAATGATGTTGTAAAATTTGGTCTATCATATGTTTTGAAATGGCTAATGCAATAGTGTTCGATCTTGTTCAATGAACGAAACCCTACCCTGTAGGTTTCATTAGTAACTCTGAAAGTACAGAGAATTTAAACCTAAAATCTGGGCCTTAACTTGTGCATATGAAGGTTTCGACACTGTGTATGTTTCTTGTTAGGGTTTGATAGATGACGATACAAAACAAAATCATGCCTTCTGTTAAGTATTGTTAAGTGATGTTAAGTGCCTTGTTAGTATTCTCAACACGAAAATAGATAGTAAGGTTAATAAAATATTGTTTAGAGTTTGGAAACCATGTCTACTATAACTTTTAGAAATCTTTATCTGTTGTTGCCATGAATGGCTTGATCTGAAAATTATTGAATTGTATACTAAATGAATGTTTAGAATCTAGGGTCTGCAAAATCTTAGGGTTTTTGGTTTTTATGGTGAAAGTATTTATTTTTAATGATTGAAATCTATACTAGATCAAAATATGATAATTAGGGATGAAAAATAATAAGTGTTTACTTATCATTTGTAAGTAATATTCTGTATAGAGAATAATTGTAGCTGCTATATTTCTAGAATATAAAATGCTTGAGAACATTGGATTTATAATATTAAAATGCATATTATTACCATCCGAAAATAGATGGAGTTGAATTGGAAAATATAGATTTGTGCAGAAATAAAAGTGTTTTTCTTTTGTTATGAAGCAAAGGAAATGCTATACATCTATTTATACTATGCTATACTATTTAATGAGTTTTAGACATATAATTGAAAGGACATAATTTAAAAGAAATACTATTGTGTTTATCTGTTAATTCAAATGGCATTATGCCTATTAGTCATCTCTATTAATTTTACTTTTTTGTACTAGAGTACTATACAGATAACAATATGGGAAAAATACAAAAAAGAATTTAATCATTCATATAATTTACTTAATCATCCTTAAGACTATTATCTTTAAGTCAGAAAATAAAATAATTCCTTCTATATACTTGTAAATAATAGTTCTACCATGCAAAAAATGATTTAACTGTAAACAATAAGTCAAAACAGTAGAACCTGATTGACTGTAGGAGAAAATAACAGCCCAAGGAACCTATTCCACCCAACCTATTCCTGAAGACAGCCAAATTACTTGCCTTAGGACCCTCGAGCTTGTTCACTGAACCACTAGGAAGAAGAAGAGTCTGTAGAAGCTTTAGTTCATCAACTTGCAGTAAAATATAGATTATCCAGTCATAAAGACTCAGCTGTCAAAGAGACCTGCACCAACACCTCTGGTTTCCTTCTCAGAATAACTATCAGACTCACAAAGCACTTCCACTTAGCCTCCCTATTCAAATCTCTCAGTGATCACCTGATACACTTGAGGAAATATTTCTGCAGAAAAAAATTGTGGAGCTACCTGCTCAATTTGAATTGCCTTATCTAGGCTGCCTAGACCTTTTGGTGGTTAACATGGTCATTAATGAGCTAACAGCCCTCTTCCACCCACCTGGGGGATAATGCCACAAATTTGGGGGTAGTTGTCCCATAACCAACAACTAGTGGTGGAGTGCAAATGCTGCCATTTGTCCCATGCCTTCTAACAACCTTCATTCCTCCTAGTGGGTCAGTGAACACTCATTTAACAGTTCCCTTGGGTTTTTGTCTCCTGTTTAATTGATTAAATAATAATAAGAAGTCATTACAATCATCCTTGACCAGATTTGGTCATAATTACAAAACTTTGTAATTAAAAGTTAACATAATGTGTTTTGAAAATAAAATAATTAGTCTTCAGAATTTGGGTAGGTGACATGGTTACCTTGACATGATGTCCTTTCTGCAACCAAGATATCTTGTATGGGTGTGTGTGTTCTCTACATCTTAAACCCAACATGCCGATGACCTCTGTTGAGACAAGATTTTATGTACTTCCACCATCAACTATGGTCTTGTAATACCACTCAACAATCAACACTCTGGTTCGAAGGATAGCCTTTCACTGTGACGGATATTTTTCGTCGCGTCGTTCGTCTTGAACCAACGTTCTCCTAGCTGTCATGGTTTGATATTTTCTTTTCCCATCCTCACTTTTGTCAGATATCGATTCCTCCCTCTTGTCAACTTTCTCATCTCTTCGATGTCTAGGTTTCGACTCCTCTGTAATGTGTATGTTCTCTTGGGATTCATATGCGTTGTGTTTGACTCCTCAACACTTGTAACAAACCATAGCTAGTCTCGCAGCTCCTTTTCTGTCGGATGGACCACGTTGACCATATGCACCTTGACCACGGTTCTCTCAAACATCGTGTAGGTTTTCTTGTGCATTCTCCCTAGTCGATGTCACTTCCGTACATTGGTTGCCTTTGTCTTCGCACCTACTGGTCGATGCGGATTTCCTCGACAGTTTATATTCTTCCTTTAGAGCTAACTAGTAGGCTTCACCAACCGCTCTGAACCTTGACAGGCTCAACTCGTCCTATATGGCATACTTCAACTCGTTCACATATCTTGCGACATCTTGTTCTCCTTCGTCGGTTTGTCACAGTTCTCGAAAGTTTTGCAAATTTCGGAACAAGGAAATCACATAGTGACCTAGTAAGAACTTCCCTATCATCTTGGCAACCATCCTATCCCAAGACTTGACCTTTTCCTTGCATTTATTGACTCTGTTAGCCTGCACATTGTATCACCTTTATGAGGCATGACCCTTCAACCTCAGACATGCATTTTTAACCCGTTTAGGATCCTCAATATGATATATGTCGAAGTATTTCTTCATTTCTCTGAACCAGTCTATCAAGTAGTCTTGATCCAGACTTCCTGACTAGGTACATACATCCATATTTGTCCAACCTCTCATATCCATCAAAAGATTGATCAATTTATCTATTGTTTCTTCCTCTGCTACTTCTCGTGCTTCCACTTTGATGTAGGGGCATCTGAGCTGAAGGGAAACAATCAGACATGACCGACAGAAGATGCCCATAGGACAGTCGAAGACCTTTAGGATGTAGGGCGATAGTCAACAGAAGGTAGTGAGTTGTGGGGTTTTCGACCACTGGGGTCGATAGCCGACACACAGCTAGAGTGATGCAAATGGTCGAAGGTGATATCGACCAAGACAAAGGAAGCAACTGGGAGTTGACAGCGATCGACGGATCCGGTTGGAAAACCGAGAAGAATAATTGACAACATACGGTTGATGAGGATTGGTTGAGATGAAGGCCAGGGAAAGTGATAGCATGAGTTTCTCAAAGAGGTTCGATTCCTTCTAATTAGGAGAAAAGGACAGTTCTTCCAGATGGTCAATGAAGTACCAGGAGCAGACTTCGGTCGAAAGGACAAGTTGTGATAGAGACGTGGCTAGTCGAAGGAGTAGACGAGTTGGTGCTGACGCCGATGCAAAAGAAGCCGATTACATCAGAGTGGTCGAAGAGTAAAGACGATGAAGGCCAAGAGGGATCATAGCGATCGATGGTCGATTCATGGAGCTAGTTCGATGTAGGAGAAGATTGACTTGAGGAAAGCTTCAAGCGCATAAGCATAAGGAAGTGACGTCCAGTTGTCAGACCAGCAGGACTGAAGGAGAGGCGATGGAGGCTGACGTCATAGAAGAAGTGTCGAATGGAGGATTGACATGGTGGGATGAATCCGGGCCAACAAGTTAGAGTAAGGTTAGGTCGATGGAGTACCGACTGACCATAAGAGGAAAAACCTAACAAATTTGTTAGGCCAAATATTCTCCTACATCAAATACTCTTCTCACTTTGTCAATGGCATCAAGAATCTATGTATTGATGAAATAGACTTAATAGTAATATTTTATGTGGTTCCTATGCCATTCAATGATGTCTTTATAGTCATAAGAGAAATCACTAATGAAGAAACAACAAACCCGGTTAACATTTTCCTGATATCAACTTGTTGGCTTGGTTTTGCAACCAAGATTTGTGCAATGGGCACCTATCAACAATGTGATAGCAGTTTCAATATTGAAAGCAAAAACAATTATAAATTAAATCTAAATCTAAACTAGCATGTACATATAACAAATAAATTTTTTAAAAACGATTCAAGAACAAGAAATAAAAGATTAAGTATTTTGTATTAAGATACCTCAAATGGTGAGGATTTGTGTTGAGCAACTCCCAAGGTGAGTAGCTCCAAGCTCCAAAGGTCTCTTCTCCAAGATGCTGAAAATGGCCAAAAGTCTCATGAGAAATTTTGACACCATGAGGATAGGATGATGGATGGATGGAAAGTGAGGAGCCCCTACCACCTTTTTATAGTTTTTGGTGGTGGGGAATACCATTATGGTTTTGAGGAAACCAATGGTATTGACCAACATGGTTTAGGTACCTTTTCCCTTATTTTTCCTTTTTGAATAGTTTTAATATTTTTATTCCCTTTTTAATGTTTTTGGGAATTCTAGACCCTTTTTTAGGGTTTTTAATTCTTTTTGAGGAAAAATATTCATTTTGAGGGGAAAAAGAGGTATATTATGGTCTTTTGGTGACCTTTTGATGGCTTTAGAGGCTCAAATGGTGGAAAAGTGGATAAATGGGTCATGTGAATAATGAAATGAGCTAGTGAGCACTTTTTGGGTGTTAACAGATTGCCCCCTGATGTGTGAGGGCAGGAGCTCATCGTATGGCCGATAGACATCATAGTTCTTTTGTCTTTTTCCTAGGGTTTGGGGAAGAGAAGAGACCGGTTGGAGACTGGATCCACGGCCCTCGAAAGCTGCAAAACAAACAATATTACATGGCCTCAATATGAATGAGGAATAATCTCTGATAATGGACGAGGCGGGCATACCCATGCTCATATAAAGACATATACATAACAATTAGTCCCAAGAAGGGGGAACTAAATAAAAAAACTGCTGGTACATCATAAAGGTCCAAAGGGGACACTATTTTTTGGATGTACTCATGATCATAACATGATTGATCTCAATAACCGATACAATGGAATAAAGCGACAACCATTCTGAAGAGGGTCTCAGAAGGGTTGATGAACTGCTGAATCTAAAGGTGTCCAACATCTGTAGGGACTCAATGAATCTGAGTCAACTCTGAGAAGTACATGTAACTGTATAGTGGAGAGAGTATAAAACTGGGGTACATCTGAATATTGTCGCCATGCGCAACCCGAATATCTATAGGAAAAATGTAACTGGTTGTTTCCATAAGTAGACTCTCAAATGTGGAAGAGTCAGGTGGTATCTGGGGTCTTCAACAAATAACTGAAAGGACCAATACCCTGTGTGATTCTCGATGATGCGATCAAGGTGTTGAAGTTGAGCATGTGAGAAACAACCATATGGAGAGGCACTGAGGACTCTTCTCAAAATGATTCGTAGGCACTCATCATAAACGGTGATGCATCCAGGACACAGGAACCTCTAGGTCTATCCTCTAGAATAAATTTGGTTGTCGTTGACAGAGGGAGACCAACAACTAACAAGGCAATGATGTTTCCTTGATAGGAGTGTGAGGTGTAGAATTGAAGTGTGGTAGTACTGATGGTAGGACTGACATACTTGTGGGGATGTGAAGTAACTGGGGTCATAGAGTGGGTGGACTCAAAATTCCTTTGTTTAGAGCATGATGACATGGTTGACCTGGTAGTGTAGGGAACTTCCTTGTAGGTGTGGGGATCATAGTTCTTAGGGACTGAAGGGTATGTATCAAGCTGATGGGTGCCGTCGAGGGATTATCAGGGTGACATACTGCAGAATACTCTGAACAAAGGAGACCAAAAAGGGGAAGCTGCCATATGAGTAGACGTGATTTGTTGTGGAACCGAGAAGCACCATTGGGTCCTTCTTTGTAGTTTTAATGAGCTCTAAGAAGGGATAAAAGTGTGCTTTGAAATGGTACTGTCCTGTGGATTTTGTGAGCCCAGGACTGTTCATGCTCATGGGTGCTTTCATTTTTAGGGAGTCTGAAAATGACAAGAAGACTCTGCAGTGGTTGTGAGTACTGTCCTGTGGGTTTTTACGAGCCCAGGATGGTGATTGCTCATGGTTGCTTTCATGTTTAGAGAGCCTGAAAGTGGTAAGTGGACTCCATTGGTGTTATTTTTCGTAAGTTAGTCTCCAAGGCCCAAAAAAAGCATAAAATGATGCAAATGGAGAACTCTTCTAGCCGATGTGACTAGAGTATTCCTTTTTCGTAATTAGTCTACAAGGTCCGGAAAAGGGGTAAACTTATACCAGTTAGACGCCCTTTCAGATACGTTTAGCGATCATGAAAGGAAGCAAGATTTCTCGACGATCTTTTCATTGTTTTTATGAGTCAGAAAAGAGCTTAACAGAAACTCCCCGAGTGCCTTTTTCGTAAAAGGGATTGCTCGGCCCGAAAAAATGGGTAAAAGTATACCGAACAAAAAGGGATTGATGAGAGCGAGAAAAGGTCTCAAGCATCGTCATGAGTGCGGAATACTAAATCCGGTGACATAAAGATTGCCATAAAGGGGCAACAGCCAATGTGCTACACAAACCGAGGTGATGAGTGGCATTTTGAAAAAATGCTCGAAAAGTATGGGGTGAGAGCGATAAATGATCTCAAGCATCATCACGAGTGTGGAAAACTGAATTTGACAATATCAAACTTGTCAAAAATAGAGAACGATTGATGTGGCATGCAAACCGAGGCGACGAGGGGGCATGGGAAAAATGCCCAAAAAATCCGGAGATGAGAGCGAGAAATGATCTCAAGCATCATCACGAGCGCAGAAAACTGAATTCGGTGATATAAGACTCGTAAAAAATGGACGACGATCGATGTGGCACGCAAACCGAGGCAACGAGGGGCAGGTGAAAAAATACCCAAAAAATATGGTGGTGAGAGCGAGAAATGATCTCAAGCATCATCACAAGTTCGGAAAACTGAATCCAATGGTATAAAAATCACCAATAAACTAACAATAGCTGATGTGGCACACAATTCGAGGTGGCATGGGGCATGCAAAAAATGCCCGAAAGTGTTTCGTGAGAGTGAGAAATGATCTCAAGCATCATCACAGGCACAAAAATATGAATCCTATGCTGCAAATGGTGCGAAAAACGGAGGTCATAAGGACTTCGAAATGGTCAAAGGAAATAACTAGGTTAAAAAATAGCTACAAATAAAGGTGAGCCCACCAAGCCAAGGATGTAGTGGTGGGGAGAAATGATGACCCGCGAGGGAAGAATACTAGGCGTATCAAATATACAAGTGACACATGACCTCAAAAATGGTTGAATCACGAATGTGAAAAAGTGAGCAAGGTTAATGACTTGCCCCCATGCGATGTGCATGGGGTTTGTGATTGTGGATCACATATGTGTTGATTCGAATGATGGGCTCATTGAGGTGTTGAGATAGAGATGATGGGGAAGGTTCAAAATGATTGATCATGACCCCTATCCCAGGGTCGAGGTAATCTATTATGCCCCCTAACTCAGAGGTGTCAATGTGGTGCAGATGTCTCAGAGAGAGATCAATAGGGCATTGAGCAACTGCTGGCAGGGTGGTATACCATGAGGCTGTGGGCCGTGGTGGCATACTGAAGTGATGATATGATGATGGGGGATTCCCTTTGTGGGGTGGATGCCCCCAGTATCTCTGACAAGAATCACAATGATGATGAGTAGGCAAGGTTTTGGGCTTGCCCCCATGCTGTGGACATGTGGTTTCCTCTTTGATTTGAAAAGGTTGAATATGTGGTTCAGAGGGATCAATGGAAGGGGTCGGTTGGATGAAGGGGTCTCCATTGGAAACCATGTAAATTGTGTTAATATCTTCTGAGGAGGAAGATGGTGGGGGATGAATTTCCTCAATGAGAGGATGGGATATCTCTAGGTCGGCATTATTCAATTTGTATAGTGTTGCTCTGTAATCTGGGAGATCGGGGCAGTGATGTGAATAATGGCCATAGTTTCCGCATATTGCACAAGGATGGTTTGTGCGCAATGATTTATCATGAGGTTGAGGTGGTAATTCTAATTTGGCAATTGGAACGTTGGTGTCATCATCCAACATATTCATGTGTTCTTGAGGTGCTAATAGTTGTGGACATAGATGGGTGGCGTGGCCAATATCATCACACACGGAGCACTTAGGGAGCACATGGGTTGGGGGATTCGTAGCTAATTTGGGAGTCACTAGGGGGCTGCGAGTGGTGGGTGCAGTGTTGTAGGTTGGTGGACCTCTTCCCCTAGTGTTGCGGGATTGAGGGGGGACATAACTAGATGTCGATGTAGTGCCCCCTGTTGGAATTGATCGGTTTTGGGGGTTCGAACCACCAAGTGGTGGGAAATTTTGGGGGTTTGGTATGCCAGGTGGTGGATGGTTTGACATATTCATAGGTTGTACCAGTTGTAGGACAACGGTTGGAGCCGATGGGGGAGTTGGGGCAGGTAAGTACCATACAAGTATTCCTAACATTAAACCTGGAAGGTTAAGTGTAACCATTACTGGCGTGCTGACAACTCCTGAAAACGGGAACAAGAACGGGATTGTGTGAATCAGTGTTGTTCTGATATGAGTAGGCACTGTGGGTGTTTGTGGTAATGACGAGGGCTGTTGTGTGGTGTGCGACAGGGTGCACAAATCAGATATCTCGGTTATATCCAAAGGGGGTGAGATGGATTGTGGAAGTCATAGATGATTCCGAGTATAATCCAGGTCTGACTGTGGAGATGAACGATGTAGGTGCATTCTGAACTGGTTGTTTAATCATAGGGAGAACATTTTTAGGTGCAGCAGGGGTGTATTGGTTTCGACGCATTTGGAGATTCATGTTGGACAATGACATCATAAGGAGATGATGAGTACTTGAATCCATCGATTGGTTTGTGTGTGCAGCATATGTGATTTGCTGTTGTGGTGCTGTGGTTGCTTGAGGAGGATCCAATGGGCGAGTGTTTTCCATTCCTTGTGTGGGAAAAGGATTCTACAGCACCATGGGTTGTGGTTGAGGAGGTGGCGCTGGTTGTGCCGCATGCCCTTGGCGTTGGGTGTCATCGGACCACAGTTGGCGTGCTTGCCTCAAATGGGGGCAAGTGTGTGTATAATGGTCGTATACCCTGCATATGGAACATGGGTGGTTTGTTCGTAAATTGGGGTTCTTACCTTGTTTCGGTGGTCGATCAGGGTTTTGGTTGGCGGGGGTAGCGTTGTTGCTGTTTGAAGGATAAGTCTGAGTGATTGGAGGTTGTGGTGTAGCAAGGACTACCTATGGTGGGAAATAAGCCATTGGGGCTTGTGAGTGAACAGGAGCATGTGTGGCCTGCTGATGGTAATATGTAGGGGGTGCAACCAGAGGTGGATAGGCTGAAGGTGCGTGACCATAACACTGTGGTGGACATGGGGGTCCATGAGTGTGGTGGGGGTGGGCCATGGGAGCATACGAAGTTGTAGCTCCGGAGTGAGATGTGGCCCGTGAAAGATTGGGGCCGTTATTATTGCGCATAATGGAAAATGGTTGGTTGTGGGATGCAACTTGTCCAATGATGTTGTCGACAGCGTGGGATGCCCTCGGTGCATCAGTCCGGGAGGAATCACTTTGGGGAGCATCAGGTAAAATGGTATACAAGTAGCCACACTAGGCGTAGATCAGATCAAACTGCTGGGCTTTTAGAATGGCTTCTTCTTCCGATTGGGGTCGTTCAGAAGCTACATCCTTGGCTATGAGGGGTAGGAGTGATTTTAGAAACCAATCCAAAAATATGCGGTCGTCTAGTTTTATCCTGCAGAGGCTACGGCGCTTGTGCCACTCATGGATATGGTCGGTGATGTGGGTAGCCATGTTTTGTCTATAAGACAACAGTATTTCAACTCCTGCATCATAGCGTACAGGTAGCTAAAAAAACTGAAGGAAAGTGGAGGCAAGGGAAGTAAATGTATGGTGGGTCCCATGTGGTTGTTCAATGTACCACTTGGCTGCAGAGCCAGTGAACGTTCGTTGCAACAATCTTAGTCTAATGGAGTCATCCACTATAGAGTTAGATGAACACCATAGGTGAAATGACATTATGTGGTTTTGGGGATCTTCCCCAGGTTTTCCTTCAAACTTTAGGATGTCCGAGGGAAGCTTTGTGGGCATGGGGGGCCAAGTGGGGTCATGTCTAATAGGATAATTAGTTAGTCTTTCCAAGTCTGGCAAATTCAAACTTGCCAGAAATGGTAGACTAGTCAAGGGGTGTGATGTAGTGGTTGGGACATAACTGTTAATGGTAGCATTATGTAGTGGTCCAGTGGACCCTAAGGGTATGCTAGGTATGGAAGGTATGTGTGCTCCAACTGATGTGGTGTGGGAAAGGCCAACGCTCCCAAGTGCAACATGGGTTGCAGAGGGGTTAGGAATAGTGCCAGGAATTCCTGGGATCTGGGTTGTGGTAATGAGAGGGGGTGTGACCCCTATGTTGGGCATACCCATAACAGGTGGTGGCCCTGTGTTGGGAATACCTAAAGGGAAAATGGCCCCTATATTAGGCATGCCTAATGGGGTTGTTCTTACCATGGGTGGCACAGTAGTAGTAGGGTTTGCCGATGTATCTCCAATAGTACTGGTGAAAAGGGGATCATATGGTGATCCAACCATGGGGTTGGTTGGTGATATTTCAGTAGGGTTTTCGGATTCAGCCTCAGAATTAGATGTGAAGTGAGGCGTGTTAGAATCAAATGACTATGTGTTTGGCCGATGACGTGTTGAGCAAGGGATAAGGCTCTACGTCTATGACGTGTAGAGACAAGTGTACCGAGCTGAGGGGGTTGACCCTGAAGACGACGAGATCGTCTTAAATTCTCAATGGTGAGAAATATTTAAAAATTTCAGTGTAAGGTGGTGATGTAAAAAAATCGAAACCCTAATGCAACAATGAGTGCAAGAGGGGAGTGAAAAAATAAAGGCTCTCAGGCCAACAACCAACCTCAAAAAGCACTTATTATAGCAGTTGTGCTATAATAAGTGGAGGGATGCAACAAAATTGGTCAGAATAGCAAAATTCAAATAGTTCCTAGAAAAAAGTGGTGTTACTAGACCAAAGGTAGGTATTGTATCATGCAAACACCTAACTAGAAGTATTGTGAGTCAACAAATGATATTCTCTGCAAGGTGATGAAATCCAAGTTAGACAATATAGAGTGTTGAATCAACGGCTAGATATCCCCATACCAGGAGGGACACCGGGTAGACAATCCTAAAGAGTGGCAACTAGGATACCCCGTTCATGACATGTTCGGTTGGGTGAATATGTAGTTTGGTTCTATCTCCGCTGTACACCCTCTTGGGTGTACACCGAGAACTTTGAAAGGTATCCTTCGGTTACTGAATGGATTGTGGTATTCCACTCAGACTTCTGGAACCAGTCTGGCTACTTCAACCTTCCTAAGGGAGAGGCCTTCCCGATAAATTGGTTGATAACCATGTCAAAATTATAAGGGATTTTGGTACCGTAGAGGACAACCACTATGTCTCAAAAGTAATAATTGAGGGGTGTTATTGAAACACCTATCCCCTCAATTCTACCTAACTACAAAATTCTTTTAAGTGCTCCCCAAGTGGGGTTAAAAGTTTGTTGAGTTTAAGGTAAATTTTGAGGCTCAGTTTAAATTATGTGGTAGAGTGGGTGCAAGTGTGGTATTTAAATTGAAATTGATTTGCCTCGTTTGGGCGCTTGATTACAAATGAAAGAAAAGACGCTTCCAGTTTTGAAAAAAAAAAGGCATTTTTGAAATGTAAATGCTTGAAAAAAATATTAAAAAATAATGGATCTTTGAAATAATTTAAAGGGAAGCAAATAACATAAATATTTCAAGAAATAAATGGATCTCTTAAAAGTTGCTTGGGCAAAGTATTGAGCAAATAAATAGTAAAACCTTGATCTAAATAAAATTTAGAAAATCTTTCTTTCAATTACTGAAAATTTTAAAAAAGACTTTTAATCGAGCATATATAAATAGTAAAAGATTTAATATGGTTGTAAAAATGCAGAAAAATTAATGCTGGAAAATATGGGCCAAAATGGGTGAACTGAAGTGAGAAATAACACTAAGATAAAATATTAGATAAATTTATATGAAACATTTCTTAAATCTAATAGGATATTTGGATTTCTTGATCAAAAACACCCAATTTGAAAAAAAAAAACATTTCAAGCGGAGTTCGGGAGAGGGAGATATGGTCGTTTGAAAGTTGAGCCATGCTGCCAGAAAATTACATCGCGGGTTTCAGGCTAAAAGTCGTGATGCACATCGTGGGTTTCGAGTGACAGTCGCAATGTGCAGTGCAGCAAAATGCTGCGAAGCCACGATGTGTAGCGCAGAAAAAGGTTGCAAAGCCGCGGTGTGCAGCACGGCAAAAGGCCGCGAAGCCACGACGCGCAGTGCAGAGAAAGGCCATGAGGTCGCGATGAGCCGCGCGATTGTCGGGTGAAAAGCCAAAAAATGGATGCCGAAAAATGAACCCAAAAATGGAAATTTCAGGCTATTAATGGCAATAGAAAGAACCAAGATCTAGAATAGCAATGTATCTGCTGTCTAGGATGGCAATTCTATGAATTAAAATGATTAAAACTAACAAAAACTAAGATCTAAAGCAAAAAACTGAGATCTAAGAATTCGAAGCCAGTGGAGTTGCCAAAAACTGTTGGCTTGGTTTTGCAACCAATCTTTGTGCAATGGGCACCTATCAACAATGTGATGGCAGTTTCAATATTGAAAGCAAAAACAATTATAAATTAAATCTAAATCTTAACTAGCATGTGCATATAACAAATAATTTTTTTTAAAATGATTCAAGAACAAGAAATAAAAGATTAAGTATTTTGTATTAAGATACCTCAAAATGGTGAGGATTTGTGTTGAGCAACTCCTAAGGTGAGTAGCTCCAAGCTCCAAAGGTCTCTTCTCCAAGATGCTGAAAATGGCCAAAAGTCTCATGAGAGATTTTCACAGCATGAGTATAGGATGATGGATGGATGGAAAGTGAGGAGCCCCTACCACCTTTTTATAGTTTTTGGTGGTGGGGAATACCATTATGGTTTTGAGGAAACCAATGGTATTGACCAACATGGTTTAGGTACCTTTTCCCTCCATTTTCCTTTTTTGAATATTTTGAATATTTTTATTCTCTTTTTAATATTTTTGAGAATTCTGGACCCTTTTTCAGGGGAAAAAGGGGTGTATTATGGTCTTTTGGTGACCTTTTGATGGCTTTAGAGGCTCAAATGGTGGAAAAGTGGACAAATGGGTCAAGTGAATAAGGAAATGAGCTAGTGAGCACTTTTTGGGTGTTAACACAATTGATTTTACCTTTCTTGGTGAGTTATACAAGCATACAGTTGGTGTTGCAATGGGATCCCCACTTTCTCCTATGGTTTCCAATTTCTACATGGGGCATTTAAAAGAAAGGTCGTTGACTCCTTTTCTCTAAAACCCCAAGAATGGAAAATATTTTTGGATGATACGAATATTGTTTGGCCTCATGGTAAAGATAATTTGGATACACACTTGAAAAGCTAGTCTGACTATATAAAATTCACTATGGAAATACATGAAAATAAATGCCTTCCATTCCTAGACATCTTAATAAAAAATAAGACATGGTTCTCTTTCACACCAAGTATATTGAAAGAAAACCCATATTGATAAATACTTGCACAATGACTCTCATGATCATTCTTCTCAGAAGCTTGGGATTTTGCATACTCTTTCCAAGGGAGCAATGAGAATCTCTAATGTAGACCATATAAATGAAGAACTTAAACATCTCGCAACATGCATTTCAAAAAATGGCTACAAGATCAGATACATCAAGGAAGAATTCAAAAGAGCACAAGGCTCTAGGACTATAAAACAAGAAAAGGAACATTGAAGAGAAGACAAAAAATGGCGGTTCTTCCATATATTCATGGAACCATTGACATAATAGCCAAAGTTTTCAAGAAAAAACATATTATCACTATATTCTCCCATCCAAACTACTTAAGAAATTTTCTAGACAAAGCTAAAGACCTAATCGATCCTAGGTTAAGGAAAGGAATTTAATCAATCCCTTTCTCTTGTGGTAAAATGTACATAGGGGAGACTGTTTTGCTCAATAATAACCAAAATAAAAGAACATTGTGTTGATATAATGCATGGAAGAACTAATAAATCAGTGGTTGCTAAGCATTCTCATAAATTGAACCATCATATATGTATTGAAGACACAAAGGTGATTGCCAAAGAAGAACATTACAAAAAAATAAAAAATTCGTGACGCTGTGGATTTTGAAAAGCATCCAATAAAATTCAACAAGGATGATGGATTGACCTTGAGCAAAACATGGAAACTAATTATTCATAACCTTAAAAAATAAGAAATCCATAAATACGATTAACTTAATTAGTTCTTTCTAATTCCGTATGTTTGGATTTTCTCTAGTTGACATTAGCTCTAGGGATGCTCACTAAAAAATTAGGTTTTTGATATTTATAGGATATCTTGGCCTCTTATTCCATTGAGATTTATTTCCTCCGAAATATGGACTTGTCTCCTAGTTTAAACGTACATATGGAAATCTTTGTTTGCCCACAGGGATCTCTCCTTTCTTTGAATCTTCAGAATCTTCTATCATTCTCCTAGGGATAATAAAACAATCACGTCCCCAACAACGACACCAATTTGTTAACACCCAAATTAACCCCCAAGGTTGTGAAGAAGGCAATTCGGGGTAAGCACTAACCAATCTTTAGCTTGTGCTGCTGACCCAACACAAACAGAGAGGGCTCTCTCTATAAGCTCATGAAAAACTGGAATAATCAAAGGTGTCAACAACGAAAACATCCACTAGTATTCATCATTCAAGATATTCAATTACAACATACACAAGATTAGATTTCTATTGGAAACAAAATGATTTAAATGTTGTTTGGATGAAACATATGAATCTCTATTTGGGCAATGGAGTCACATTTAAACAAACCTTGAAAATTATCCACAAAGGATTTGTGAATGCATTCACATAAGGGCGAGGTAGTAAGCAACTAATAGTCAAAGAGCTTTTAATTGGTGAAACAGAAGAGAAAAGAACAATCCATTGATATAAGGCATACAATGATGAACCCTACACCAACTTTAGCAGAGAATAAGGATGAAATACTTGGAATGAGATTAAGTAGAGCATAATTTATATGAATTCCACTTAACTATTACACTGCACCAAGTATGAAGAAATATTACAGACATGGAATAATGATGAAAGAAGCACATTTAACATGGGAAAAGGAAAGACAGACTATGAGACCAATTACACAAGAATCCCTAAAAAACGCAGGCTCGGCTCTGCAAACTTTATTAAACAACTCAAAATGTCTTACAGACTGATTCTCAAAATTCCAAAATTTTTTCGAATAAGATTTTCAACCCTTTTTCATTTGATTTTCATCACATATAAAGATGACCCGAGCCTTAGGCTCGATCCATCAAAACTAAAAACTGTTGCAACTGAGTGACACCTCATCACGATTTATTCGTCACTTATCTCTACAAAACATAAACATGTAGAACCATTCTAACTACTTTTCATTTCTAATGGTATTTTACCACATGATATTTACTTTCAACTACAAAGATAAAGATAACGAAGTAATTGTTCCAGCTGACTATTTTCATAGTCGCCTAAAAAAATATTACAAATTGCATTTTAAAAATAAAAGTATCTTTGAAGTCTTTGTTTCTCAAAGTAAACAACAACTATTAAAAAGCCAATGACTATTGTGGAGGGTAGAGACTGTATTTCATTTTTTTGTATCTTTCTATGGTAGTCCATAGCCCAGCAGAAGGGAGGTCATAATCCGTCATCTCTTTTTCCATAACCTAGATCTCAATGTGCTCGACTAGGGAAGCTGGAGGGAGTCTTTCACCAATGGAGATCAACTGGTTCAGGATTTCAAAGTCTTCAGAGATATTATCCATCAAAGTTCTACCTATAAGCAGCTGGTTTAGATTTTTGAACTTGGTGTGATCCATCCTTATGCTCCAGAGAAAGTTTTTATACCTGCTTGGGAGATTAATTCTCGATTGTTATCCCAGAATGATGGCAACCCCATCTCTACCAGCTTATCAAACGATCCTTTGAAATATGTTACCTATTTCCTCATCTCTTCTACTTTGGTTTCTACGCCTTCAACCTGTGCATATTTCCCCAGAACTCTTCGTGCTGTTGCAATGGCCATGATCCAGTTTCCAATATTCAAGTTGATTCTTTCCTCTTCTGATAAACTATTAAAAAAAGTAATAGCATTCAATGTTGTTTCCTTGGGCTTCTGGATAAGAGTGTCTCTTGTGGCCGCACAACCTGTGAAAACATCACTGATTGTTTTCTCTTTTACTCTTATAAATTCCAAGTATGGCTTGAAACTTTCCTCTTCTTTAATAATTTGATCCCAAACCAAATGCTTGCAACCTTGAAAATCTGCTTGTCTTGTAACTTGGTGGGTGAGCTTCTTATTGATATAAACTAATTCAGTATGCTTATCTCGGAGGGTTTTTGCTTCTTCTTCTTCTTTCTTTTCATTCTCCTCCTCCAACCTCTAAGCTTTTTCCTTCAGCTCCTTGATTTCCACATCCTTTAGGCTAATGTGAGACATAGCCTGCACAAGGTTGTCAGTGCTACTACTATCCCCATTTTGGTTCATATTGGTAGGCCGCATGTCCAATTTGGACAAGTTAATTTTTAAGTCATCAAGCTGCTTTTCTAGGCTTATTTTCTCTTTTTTCCAACTATCTTCCTTCCCTGCAAATTTTAGCAACTCTGCTTTACAATCACTTAATTCTTTAGACAAGGCTTCCTTTTGCATTTCAAAATCTGTTTCTTCGGGAGCTTCGATTAACCGGATATTAGGAAATTTCTCCTTTTTCTGTAGTTTTAGAATCAACTTATCTTTCTCAACCAATAGCTTGCTCATGGTTTTGCCTCCACTGTCACTTATAACTAGGTCAGATTGTATCTTCTTGACCTGCTGTTGAGGAGCTCGGTTTTCACTTTTCTCTTGCTTCAATTGGTTCTCTAACTTTCCCACAGTAACTTCCAGGTTGACACCTTTCAATGCCGCTTTTAAAAAATCCTCATATATAAAGTCCCCAATCTGCTTGTGGAACTGGATTTTATCTGCCACCGGTATCTTCTCCCAATTTACCCTCATCTCAGTCACTTCATCCGCAGTCAACACTACCAGGTTCAAAGTGTTATCCCTCATGTCTTTGCTAGTCATTAAGGAAGCTTCGGTATTAGACAAATTCCTAGCCCTTGACATCAAATCAAATAGCTTTTGGGTTGAGGCCTGTTTATTTTGTCCATATTGTTCACACAGGTCGGATTTGGATCGAAATTTGCTCGCTTCATCACCCCCCTTGCCATCCTGAAAATTATATTCTTTAATCTGGACCCCAGGAGCTGAAGATCCCTCATTATCTTCTCTCTCACTACCCATCGAAACAATCAATTCTTCTTGAGCCACTGCAACGACCAACTCTTCTTTAGTGGGGGAAACAACCGACTTGGATTGAGTGGCCGCAACAACTACTTCAACTTGTGTTTCCAATTTAGGCCGTTTGTCTCCACTTCCTATTTCAGTATCCATATCTTGAACTTCCTCCAAGTCTCTTTTCCGGCCCACTTCCATAGTGTCTGGCACCTAATCTATGTCCATTATAAAATCGAACAGCATTAGATCTCCTTCCTGTAACTCCACAACCTCCTCTGCCTCGGGTTTCCAGTGCAACAAATTTCACCCCTTTAATACCCCTTCTGGCTCCTTATGTTCAAAAGTACTTAGATTACAATTTTTTCTTCTCCTTGCAATAATGTGCAAGGGGTTGTATTCGACTTCCACATCTTTCTTGAACCCTAGAGGTTTCAATAACTCTTCTACCTCCTGCAAAGATTCCTTGTTTTTTACTATGAAAGAACCCACCTTTCAAGGGTATTTTACATCAGTGCCGTTCTTAAATTTTTGGAATTGCACCTCTTCTAGGGCCAATTTCTATCTGATAAACTCAAGAGCGAAGATTCGTAGTGTTAGGAAAGCGGGAAAAACATAGGGCTCCTATACAAAACCGTACAACCTAATGACTGTAGTATCCTTTAATAGAAACTAGTCACCGACAGCCAGTTCGTCCTTCAACTACATCATTGTTTTCATCTCGGGCAATACCCTAGGCAATTCTTCCCCAAAGATGACTTTGTAAATAGGCAGCAAGACAAAGTTTAAATAGTTAAAGACATTGTCTATCAAAGCATCTGCTTCAAGCAGTGGGGAAAAATGTGGGCTTTTCGCGCATTTTTCATAACTATTTAAAATGCTGTTGTACATAATCATCTTCATAAGCTGTGTCTGGTACCTAAAAAACCTAGCATTTGAGAACTTGCTCAACTGTACATGTATTCTGTCGGCCAAAAATTCATCGAACTTAAGGGATGGGATGAGCCCATTCTCAGACCTTGCCAAACTAATGCTAATTCTGAATAGTAAACTCAACTGGACCTCAGTTACCCATAGATCCGTGTCTAATCCTAAAAACTGAGCCACCAAAGATAAAACCAACTAGGAATTGTCATAAAAAAGGATGACATTCAAGGGGTATGGATTTTCTGTAATATCTGAACTGGGTTTTAGGCATGTAGCTAAAAAATCTTGACAGCTTTCGGGGCTAATTTGGTGAAACAGGGAAACCACAGACTCTTCAGAAAAACCTTATGACTCAAGGTTTTGTGACTTGGAGATGAAAAAAGAATTTCTAACAACCGACGCATCTATAGCACAGACGACTCTAGACTGTTGGGCATCCATAATTACCCTCTGGGGTTCTGAGTAATTCGAGTAATAGCATGATACAAATTCAGGGAAATATGGTATCTGGTCAAGGAAAAAGGAAACAAAAGACGACCTGAAAACCCCATGTATATCCAGACCTTGTTTATGTAAGGCCTCCAATCTCATCTTGATCTCTGGGACAGGTAGCCGAATGTATGTGTCAAACATGTCGGCATCTATGTCTTCTAGGGAGACCTTAACCCTAGAACTAGTAGAAGCTTGTTCTTCCCCCATATTATGACTGTAAAAGACCTAAATTTTCAAAGAATGGCGGCTACAGATCCTACCTGTCACTTTGGAAGCCCTGCACGCACCCTATCAAATGTTCTGTCGCCTTCATCATCTGTCACACATTGAGAGACTTTCTGACTTCGACAGGCTTCGAAACAAATGTCAACTTTCATAGGCATTCTTATATATGTAACCATGTTTCCATAACCTCCGGTTTCTTTGGCCAACTATCCTTTAATCTCAACTGTTGAACTCCCACGTGCTCAGTTTCCGCCGTCGGATATGGCTTCCCTTCACCTACTAATTTGACAACTCTTTTATTTCCACCATTGGATCATCTTGCTAGTTCTCATCTGGGTCGTTCATCTCATCCACATGCCTCTACGAGGTAGTATCACATGCATCCAAAATGATTTCCTTATATCTCCCTTCCTCTATGCGACAGGCTCTAGAGTTGACACCTATCTAGCGGGAAAAATCCATCGCATCTGCCTTGCCGCTATCCAGCGTGCTACTTCTTGATGCAACTATCTATGAGAACTCTCCATCTCTTCTCAAGCGCGTATCCATGGAGAGGCCTCATGCTCCCTTTAGCTTCTTAGATCACCCATCTGCTGGTGGGGTCCTTCCTATTATCTTCTATGTGCTTCTAACCTCCACTAGCCGTTGATGTATTTCTCCTTGTTATCCGAGCCGTCGATCCGGGGAGAAACCACATAATGGCAAACCACATATGTTGCATATCATCCGATTTGAGGCGAGGGATTCTCCACCGTAGATCTTCGATGTTCTGTTCCACCATCGTGGCATCGCATGGGCTTGAAATGGCCCTTTTTACCGCTTTTCCTCCTTGCAACGCCTTCTGCATTGACATCTGTCTGGCGGGAAAAACCCATCGCATCAGCTTAAACCATTTCTTCCTTGTAACTCGGCCATGCGACCATCAACAGGAGCTGTTGATCTCGTGCCTGCTCCCGATCGATGATACCTATCTACACGACACTTAACTTCTTCAATATTTACATGCGGACTATAGGGCTTAGGGTCTTTATCATCCTATTACTCGATTTCATTCACATATTAATACCCATACTTTCGAAATTATCCCATTTTATTGCATTGGGTCTTCATAGACCTCTTCCTTTCATGTCTTAGCACCTGGCCATCAAGGATGGAGATTACCTCAAGCTTCCATCAGGTAGTTGTCTAACGCTCCACCTTTCACGTTCATTTTTTATGCTGCAAAAAATAAATAGGTGCTAACATCAACCTTGAGCAAAACATGGAAACTAATTATTCATAACCTTAAAAAATAAGAAATCCATAAATACCATTAACTTAATTAGTTCTTTCTAATTCCATATGTTTGGATTTCCTTCAGTCGACATTAGCTTTAGGGATGCTCACTAAAAAATTAGGTTTTTGATGTTTATAGGATATCTTGTCCTCTTATTCCATTGAGATTTATTTCCTCCCAAATATGGACTTGTCTCTCAGTTTAAATGTACATAGAGTACACAAATATTACAAATGATTCTCCATACAAATCCAATAAGATTTTTTGGGTAGGCACACTTTTCCAAAAAAATAACAACGACCCCATTCTACTCCACAATATCACTATTTTTTATGTTTAACTCACTTGGTTTAAAGTTACTTTAATAAGTAAGAGGTATTGGGTTCAAGTCCTTTTTGTTACTTTTTTCAAACGTTCATGTAACTTTAATTTATAAAGTAACTACATTGTAAAAGTGATTCACACTTGTTTTATAAAAGTGGGTCACTTATTTTAAAGTAAGTTATTTGCAAAATTTAACTTATAGGAAAAGTTAGTAACAACGGAGGGAGAGGCAGGGGATTATTGAATACACCCATCACCTTGTGGTTCAACCTCTAGCTTCCACATGGCTCCATAGTTCAATTTTATGCCTTTCTTCAAAAAGGAATAACTTTGATAACTGGAGTCAATTTTAGTGCAATTTTTTTAATCTAACTATTTTTTTGAGATCTTGGAATCTAGACCATAGTTCTTCTTTTGAAGCCACATTACCTACATATTATAATATCACTAGTCGAATTGATATTCCACTTACTTGTACCAACTACTTCTCATGGAGAAACCATATGGAGGATGCCCTATGAAGTGAGGGACTTTACTAGATTACCTTGGGAAAATAAACTACCCCCACTGATGTCGATAATAAAATAAAATGGGATAATAAAAGTGACAAAGAACATGGATTAATCGTGATGTCCATATTTTATGAATGGTTCCACCTTCAAGAAATTGACACATGTTATGTGGTTTAGGAAAAGTTGGAAATCATATTTGGTAAACACAATGATATTTGAGGTCACCATCTTGAAAATGATTTGGTTTCTTTAAATCCAATTGATTTTTCTTGATTTCAAGACTATCTATCTAAATTCAAAACCCTCGGCCTCTTATTTTAAGAATGCTAGATATCTAAGATAGAAAACAATGTATTTATGATATTGTATCTAAGCTTCGTCCTATGTATTCTATTTTTGTATCTACCTTTTAATCCATTAAAGGACTAGGGACTAATTATAAAGAATCCTCTCTTGAATATTTTTGTGATGATTTGATTAGATAGAAAGATAAAATCTTGCATTTTGGAGTGATCAACACTACAAGTACATCTAACAAATCCTTAATTGAAGGATAAAACCAATAATCCCAAGAAGAAACATCCTTGCAATAATAAGCAAAACAAGGGTCCCAAACCATATCATCCAACGCATCCTTCTAATGGTGAGAATGGAACCAAATAAAAAGGTAAGATGACTGAGTGCCATTGCAATTTGTGCAAGAAAGATGGCCAGGTGGAATGTAAGTGTTTCAAGAAGATGGAATCCTTGGAAGTAGGAATGAAGAAGCACCATACTTGATTCTTATTGTAAATATACTTCTTATGGACATGAACTTTTTACTTTTTTTTCTTCCTTCAATGCATCTTATTCTTTTTATTCTAATGTATTACCTCAAAAACTAGTATTCTTCCATGATCGAAGATAAGTGTACACAATTTTATTGTATTGGAGTTGCTTAGGATTCTCTTTGCTTGGGTGATGCTCCCCTTGCATACCAAGAGGGTGATGGGCCCCTCATTTGTAGTTGGGTGATGTTCCCCTTCCAACATTGTATTTTCAATTGAGTGGATATTTCCAATTCAACTGGACATATAAGATTTAGGCACCTTGTCTTTATCATAGAGCTTAACTACAGTTCACATGATCATCTATGTACTCCCATAATTTTGCTTCATAATAAATGATTCAATGATCTCTTATTCCCATTTGTTATTGTTTTGATGCAATGGTTAGATGTATATATCATGAATAATGTGTTGTGGAAGATGTACTTGATATTTTTGCATAAATTCTATAGGCACATGTTACATATCAGAAGTCAAATATTCAGATTCTAGCTTCCCTCCTTATGCACCAATTCTCCCTTGCTCTTTCACTAATCAATTTGACTAGCTCTTACTATTTTGGTTGTATCTTGATTTTTGTATATCCAAATATGATTATGGAAATATTGAAGTTAGCTAAGACCCAGTATCAACCATCCCAAGTGTAAAATACAACATTCCTTAGCCCTATATACCATTTAAGTCGGGCTGAAAACTGTCTTCATGAGTTATCCAAAAAATCTTCCTAGTCTCCACTGTTTTGATCATATCTTGTGTTCCCAAACTCAAAATGATGATCTGTAAGTTTATATAGGTAGGGGAGACAATATAGTATCCATTAAAATCCTATGTTTGAGAAATTGGTTGGCCCTAGCATGACTTGGCACCATTTGGAAATTTACTAATTGTGCAGCACCGAATTGGGAAATCTCACTTCCGGAGGTCCAATTGTCCAAATCGAACTCTACGGTTTTCTGCAGACATTCGTATTGTAGAAATCATCATAAAATATACCAAATAAATATTCTAGAACCATACCTTGATTTCCAAATCCTTGTACCTACTTGGAAGTCAAATCTTTGTGTCTTACTTGTCTCATTGAGCTAGTGAGCCTAGTTCTTTTGCAATTGTTGGTTTTAAGGATATAGTTTGCATATGCTGGTGTACCCAAGAAGCCTTAGATTAGACTTCAAAATTATTTTATTTCGAAAAATAAATGATCCCAGTACGTTTTGAAAAGGATTCTTGAGCTAGTGTAGCCCTTGTTGTAAAGTTAGTCACAGCAGATCTAATGAACAAATAAATCAGTCACAACAGATGAATAAGAAGATATGGTGCAAAACTGTGCAAAACATGCAGCAGTGCTCTCTATCCCAGAAAGGGTGAATGAATTACAATACAAACTGTTACAATGAACAGAGCAATTCGAATTGCCTAAGGAGGTCATTCGAATCACTGAATGGATTAGCTTGACTCAATCTAGGAGTCCTCATCAATCATCGGTGTTGCTCATCAATCACAACAAACAGTCATCCAGGTGTCAAGCTGAGTCTAACTGATCATAATAAATGTAACTGAAGTGTGTAGCACTGATATAGGATCTGGAGGCTCAGTGGGGGCGCATGGGAGGCTAACTGGAGTCAGAGCAAGTCACCTAATCGAACTGGAGGTCAATCGGAGGTGAAACAGTCAGTCAGGAGTGAAATCGGAGTGAAATCAATCAGAATCGGAGCTAACTGAATGTAACTGGAGTGAATCTGCAGTGGTAGGTGAACAAGTGCGCCCTTCTCTGTCAGTAGGTGAGAAGAGGGTGCCTTTCAGCTAAGGAGGGCTAAAACTCTGTGGAAAGTGGCTCCCGGGTGCTAGAAGAAGGTGGATAAGGTGCTGGAGGCATCAAACTGGTGACTGGACTGCATATCCTGAAATAGATCATGCAAGATCCTGAAGTAGATATGTATCCCGAAATAGATGATCCTGAAATAGATATGTATCCCGAAATAGATGATGGATATCCGAACACCCCCCCTCAAGCTAGACTATGATGTGCCAACTAAAATAATGTGGGGCCCTGGTAACTAAGACCAAAGGTCACCCCAATACAATAATCCAAAAAATGCTGAAAAATAAACTAAGTGAGGAAAGAGGGAAAAACCAGTGGGAAGAAAGCCCCCCCTCAAGTCTAAAGCATAATAATGAATCAATCTGTCTCCACCATGATGGAACTCACCCTCAACAGTGAACGGAGGTAAGAGAACTTCTTCTCAGTGAAGCTCTTGGTGAAGATGTCTGCAATTTGCTCATCAGTAGGGCAATATTGCAGAATGATGGTGCGGTCATGCACCAACTGTCGAATGTAATGCATATGAATCTCAATGTGCTTGGTCCTCTGCCGCTGAACTGGATCTGTGGAGATATTGATAGCACTTTGATTGTCACAAAATAGGACAGTCGAAGTAGTGCCACCAAAACCAAACTCGGAAAGAATACCCTGCAACCAAACTGCCTGAATGCAGGCATTGACTGCCCCTCGATACTCTGCCTCTGCTGAAGAAAGTGCAATGGCTGCTTGCTTTTTGCTGGACCAGCAAATAGCACCATGACCAATCATGAAAACATAACCAGAAGTGGACTTCCGATCAATGCTATCACCTGCCCAATCTGAATCAGTAAAACCAATGAAATCTAGCTCAGAATCTGCAGCATAATGTATGCCAAACTGTCTCGTACCTTGCACATACTGCAAGATCCGCTTGGCTGCTCGCCAATGAAGCTCATGTGGCTGCTGCATATATCTTGACACGGCACTCACGGCATATGAGATATCAGGCCGTGAATGTGTCAAATAAAGTAGTGAACCAATCAACTGTCGATACATACTGCAATCTGCAAGCGGTGTGGAATCTCCCTCCTCAAGACTGATTCCTGAGAGGAATGGGAACGGGGCTGCCTTACATTCAGCCATATTAAACTTCAATAACAGGTCGGAAGCATATTTTTGCTGAGATATAGTGATCCCATCGAAATTTTGAGCTATCTCCAAGCCCAAAAAGTGACTCAGCAAGCCCAAATCGCTCATGTCAAAAGCTAGATTTAAGGCAGTTTTTAGCTTGTTTATTGAAGTAAGTGTGCTACCAGTAATAAGCAGATCATCAACATAAAGTACAATAACCAACAAATTACCTTTAACTCGCTGAAGATAGACATTCGGATCAGATTTGCATCTTTGGAAATTCTGAGAAAGAAGGAAGGAGTCCATCTTTGCGTACCAAGCTCTTGGGGCCTGTTTTAACCCGTACAAAGACTTCTTCAATCTGCAAACCAATGATGGATCTGATGTATAAACCTCTGGCTGCTGCATATAGACCTCTTCAGCAAGGTCTCCATGTAAAAATGCACTCTTCACATCCATGTGATGCACCTCCCAGTGCTTGGATGCGGCAATAGCTAAAACAAGGCGGATGGAATCCATCTTTGCAACCGGTGCAAAGGTCTCTGTGTAGTCCACTCCTTGGACTTGGGAAAAACCTTTTGCCACCAACCTTGCTTTATATTTGCTGATAGTGCCATCAGCAGCAACTTTAGTACGGTAGACCCATTTACACTTCACTAATTTTCTTCCAGGTGGAAGAGAAACTAGCTCCCATGTATTGTTCTTTTGAAGAGAACTGTACTCTTCATCCATGGCATCTTTCCATCTCGGATCTCGATGGGCTGAATAATATGATTGGGGATCTGAACCAGCCATCAAATAACAAATCTCAGGAAGAAATGGATCAGCAATAGAAAGAGCCATACCTGCCCTTTGAAAGTCTCCTCTTGTTCGTCTTGGATCAGCAGGATTTCCAAGATTCGAACCAGCAGATTGTAGAGTATTTTGGGCCCACTTTGGTAACTGAGGGGGATCTGAATGGTCGGATTCCGAACCTGATATGTCATGATCATCATATGCTGCTACAATATCAGAAATATCAGAACTCATACCTTCATTATCGCTGCTCGAATCTTCTTCTGGTGAAGGCGGTGAATCGGCAGTTTTCTCCTCAACTAGTTGCAATTCTTGAAGCGGTTCTTCAAACTGCACACTGCGCTCTATGAATATCTTTTTAGATCTGATATCCATGAGTTTATATGCTTTTGATTCTTCCCCATATCCTATCAATATGCACTCGATACTTTGTGGATCCAAAGCTCGTCTCTTCTCAGAAGGAATTCTAGCCCATGCAGTAGAGCCAAAAACTCTCAAATTTGACACATCCGGTTTGTGACCAAAGAATGCTTCGAAAGGAGTCATACCTTTCACGGATGAATGTGGAACTCGGTTCTGTATATATGCAGCAACATTGATTGCTTCAGCCCAAAGATTTGCAGCCAAACCTTTTGATTCAATCATGCATGTAGCCATCTCTTTCAGTGACCGGTTTTTCCTTTCCGCTACACCGTTCTGCTGGGGTGTGTAGGGAACTGTATGTTGGATCTTGATTCCGCTTTGGGCACAAAGTTGCAGCAACTCGGACTTGATATATTCCCCACCATTATCAGATCTAAGAGCTTTGATCTTGCTCTCAGTGGTGGTCTCAACAGAAGCCTTAAAATCCTTGAATTTTCCAAGCACTTCTGACTTGTTTTTGAGAAAGAATACCCATGTAAAGCGAGAATAATCATCAATAAATGTCAAAACATACCTTGAACCATTTAATGACATATGGGGCAGCGGACCGCTGATATCAGAATGGATCAATCCCAAAATAGTAGAGGCTCTGCTAGCCTTGCCGCGGTCGAATCTGTGCTCGGGGTGCTTCCCAATAATGCAACCGGAGCATATTCCCTTCGAGGAACGGAGTTGTGGAAGCCCATCAACCATGGATTTATTTGATAGCAGCAGCAAATACTTATAATTTAGATGTCCAAATCTTTCATGCCAAAGCCTACTAACCTCATTACCATGTGTGCGAAGAGCAGTGGGCTTTGCAAGCGGAATAAAGTGCGAAAACTCATAACATTTAGCAGTGTGGTTTGCCTTTCCAACCGCAACTAGTCTTCCACTTTTGATATCAGAAATTTCAACTGTATTAGGGCTGAATGTGACTTTCTTTGGATCACCAGTATGTGTCATTTGATACACAGAAAGGAGATTCGAAGCTAAGGAAGGCACATAGAGAACATTCTGAAAGCATCCATGATCTACATGAATCGTACCTTTGCCCTTTGAAGAAATTTTTGAGTCATCTCCCAAATGGATGGGGATGGAGCTGTTTGGATCGAATGAGGAAAAAGAATCAATATTTGCAGCCATATGATTTGATGCACCCGAATCTATCAAGAGAGTGGGCTTCGAAACCGTTGCCATGAGTGCTTGTCCTCTTTCATGATCGTCATTCCGATCCTTCTTCCTTGCACCGTCAGGAAGGGTTATGTTGTTCTTTTCCAAAAGGAGGGCCATTTGATCTATAGTCTTCTTCATACATGAACTTTCGGGATGAAAGCCACGGTTACAATAAGTACATTTAGATTTTTGGTTACCTTCTTTGCCCTTTTGCTTGGATTTCGAACTGGATGGTGCAGCCGTTTGCTTGCCTTTGTCTTTTTGCTTGTGAGGCTCGAATTTGGGCTTCTCCTTCTTTAGCTTTCCTTTACCATTCGAAATCTTGGGTCCTTGAACAAATAGGGATGAATCTTTGGAGCTTATGGACCCCATTTGAATCAACTTGTCATGCTCTTTCGTAACGGACTCAATGAAGGCATTCAAGGTAGGCATCTTCCAATTCGGGGTAGTTAGCCGACCGGAATTGAAAGTGGAGACAAATACCGAATAATCTTTCCCAAGCTTGCTTAGAATGGAGAGGATCAACTGTTTATCCTCTTTGATAACACCACTGTTCTTCAATTGCAAGTTCAAGTTCTTGAATTTTGTGAAGAATTCATTTATGGTCTCGAAATTTTCAGGATTAAGGCCAATCAATTCATTCTCTAATTGAAAAGCCCTAAGCTCATCCTGCTTGCCGAATAGTGTCTCAAGTTGCTCCCATATGGCCTTTGGAGTCTTCAATCCGCTGAGATGGAAGTGAAGATCTTTGGAGATGGAGAGACAAAGAAGACCGTAAGCTTCATCAAGCTTATTGTAGTGTTTGGTTCTTTCTGCTACATTGTTTGGCTCCAATTCAAGACCAAGAGTGACTCGGTAGTATCCTTTTGAACGTAATATGATCTCCATATCATCTTTCCAATCAAAATAATTGAATGGGGTGAGGATAGGCTTTGAAGAAGAGTATTCCATTGCTAGGAGCGAGTCAAATGATGAAGAAGAAGCTTGCATGCAGACTATAGCGAATGGAGATGCTGTAGGGAAGCTTGCATGCAGAATGTAGCGAGTGCACTTGGAGGAGATAATTAACCTGCAAATCACATAAGAACAATCACAATAAGGTCGAACAATCCACCCTTTGAGAGTTGCATCACACCTGGGATTGGATTTCAAGCAATGTTGAATAGGTCCAATGTATCAGATCCAGGAATTATGTGGTAACTCAAGCTTCTGGAGTGGTATTGGAATATTTTTCAAGCTTTGCATGCACAGGAGCGAATGCCCTTGAGATATCTCATGCCAAACTTTTTGCAATTTTTAGCAATTCAGTTAAATCTTCTTGTATAAACACCTGTAGAAAAGAGATCTTGTCCCTGCAATGGCTCTGATACCATGTAAAGTTAGTCACAGCAGATCTAATGAACAAATAAATCAGTCACAACAGATGAATAAGAAGATATGGTGCAAAACTGTGCAAAACATGCAGCAGTGCTCTCTATCCCAGAAAGGGTGAATGAATTACAATACAAACTGTTACAATGAACAGAGCAATTCGAATTGCCTAAGGAGGTCATTCGAATCACTGAATGGATTAGCTTGACTCAATCTAGGAGTCCTCATCAATCATCGGTGTTGCTCATCAATCACAACAAACAGTCATCCAGGTGTCAAGCTGAGTCTAACTGATCATAATAAATGTAACTGAAGTGTGTAGCACTGATATAGGATCTGGAGGCTCAGTGGGGGCGCATGGGAGGCTAACTGGAGTCAGAGCAAGTCACCTAATCGAACTGGAGGTCAATCGGAGGTGAAACAGTCAGTCAGGAGTGAAATCGGAGTGAAATCAATCAGAATCGGAGCTAACTGAATGTAACTGGAGTGAATCTGCAGTGGTAGGTGAACAAGTGCGCCCTTCTCTGTCAGTAGGTGAGAAGAGGGCACCTTTCAGCTAAGGAGGGCTAAAACTCTGTGGAAAGTGGCTCCCGGGTGCTAGAAGAAGGTGGATAAGGTGCTGGAGGCATCAAACTGGTGACTGGACTGCATATCCTGAAATAGATCATGCAAGATCCTGAAGTAGATATGTATCCCGAAATAGATGATCCTGAAATAGATATGTATCCCGAAATAGATGATGGATATCCGAACACTTGTATGCCATCATTACCTGAGGTTTTGAGTTAGTGGTCCTAAATTCCTAGCTAGGAGCATTACAGTGGTATCAGAGCATTTTCCTTGCACTTGTGCATTGGATCATCCATTGAGGAAGAAAATTTCAGCCATGTCTTACTATGATGATGATTATGATGAGCAGTATGAGGAGTACTGTAGATAGTATGAAGAAGAGGTTCCCTATGTCAGAAATTTTCAATTGCCAAGAGTTGAGGATTATTACTATTGTGACCAAGTGTAAAATGAAGACCAATGGGCCAAACAAGTAATGTCTTATCCTTTCAAGGAATTAGGATGGTTGAAAGAAACATGTAAAACCTTTCCCCATCATTATCAGAAAGATATTGCTATGAAGGAAGAGACATGCAAGGTTATTCATTTTGAAGAATTTGTCTATATGGTGTTTGAATATAGTCCCAAGAGTGAAGATTGGGAATCATTGATGAGAAGCAAACCAAGTTACTCCACCTCTCAAAGTAAAGGATAAGAAAGGAGTACCAAATGTGAAGCTTCATCAAAAGTTGGAGAGATCAGTAAGAAGGAAAAAGAAGCTATGCATAGGAAGTTGCACATGCACATGAGCAAGCATGTTGTGTTAGCTAGCACAAGGAGGAAACAGATCATAGATCATCCCAGAGAGATTCATGAAACTCTGGACCTCTATCAGAGAGAATATACTAATGGATGATCAATCCTTTCTGGAGCAACTATTGATGATTTCTCAAGTTCTTGCGAGCAACCTACTGAAGGGTGTCCAAGTCGTTGTGAGGTACTTACTGATGAGTGCCTAAGATTTGTAGGAGCATCTGTTGATGGATGCAATGATGAGATACCTATTGATGGGTATCATGGTGAGATTCCTACTAATGGGTGACTAAGGGTTGATACGGTGCCTAATGATGGGTTCTAATATTACATGGAGACATCTACTAATGGATGTCCATCCCTCTATATTGATGACATATAGATCATTGTTGATAAGGTTGCTGCAAGTTCCAACTACATTGATCACGAAGAAGAATACCTTGTAGAAGAAAAGCATGAACCAAGATTGGCTTCCCAGTCACCACTTGAGCTTCCATGTGAAGTTGATCCCAAGAAAAAAGAAGAAGAGGAGATCCACTCTCATGAACCATCCTTCATTGAAAGGTATTTGAATATGAGTTAAAGGAATATCTATGAGGCCCTTAGCATGCTCCATGACACTCAAGCATTGGTGTCAAATTCTTATTGGAGATTTTCTTCATTGGAGGATCCATCCTTCCTTGGAGACATGGAGAAGATTCAAAGAGAAATGTGCATCATCGAAGGTACTTTCATGTCTTTTCTTTTTGAAAGAAAAAAATTGGTTGAGCTTAATGAATGGTTACATGAGGCATACTTGAAGAATAATGAGGATATTCATAAGCTCAAAATTCAAAATGAACAACTTCTTGAGAGGTTGCAAGATACTTGTTCTTCCTCCTATGTTTCAGATTTTCATATGGTATATTTCTTGGAGGATTCTCATGACGTGAGGGATCATGAGAAACATGGTGATTTATGTCAGAGATATGGATCTAACTAAACTAGCTTACCTATCTATGCAAAATAATAATATATCAACAATAAGTACAGAAAGAGAACAAGAGAAAAGAGTACACCAGATATACGTGGTTCACCCAATTATGCTACATCCACGGGAAGGTAGTCTTCTATTATATCCAGAATATATCCCTTAAGATTACAAGAGAGGAATGCCAATAACCCCAATACAATATAGCAGTACTTGTGTGAATAGGTAAAGACCATGACATGTGAGTGATGTGACTCCCTTGAATCTATTATATACTAAGAGATGAGGAGGAATTACTCTCACATATTACATGTGGGATAGTATAATTCTCCATAATAACATATATTTATATAATAATGAATATCAAGAGTATACTTTACCATAATGAATATGAGATATAATGTATTACTCTTTTACATAAGATTGTGGATATATTCCGACATAATACAAAGATTTTATTATCTTCCAAGGAATATAAAATATTCCAACACTCCCCCTTAATAATGGCTAGGAGAAAATCCCACTAAAAAAGGAGGGAAGGAATCATTACTGCTCCCCCTTGATAACAACTTCCAGAATATCCATAAGCTACAAAATGTAATTTGATGAAGAACAGTCGTTTCTCACTAAACCATGAAATTGCACACGAACCATGTTGTATGATGAAATACCCAACAGTAAAATGCCGAGAACATGTGACACAATCCAACAACAAGGTTCCTAGATCACCACAAGAATCATGACAACCAAAAATGATAACTAAAGAAATATGAGATAACATCTACACCAACATATAGATACCTTCTGACAGGTGATACAACAGAACATGTGGCTAAGAACACCACAACAATGTACAAAATACCTAGATGGCCAATATACATGCGGATAACAGACATTCTTCCAATCAAGGTGCAATATAAATATCCGTAGAAGACCTCAAACATCGAAGAAACAAGACCCCAATGGTCTATACATCGAAAATGATATCATAGAGATGAACATCATGATTTTAACAGTATAATATGGTGCTTCATTATATCTGGAAACATAAACAGAGAACTTATCTGCACAAGAACTTCCAAGATTAAAGCATATAAAGATCATAAAAATACCATTGCTGATACAGAAATGAAAATGCTTATATACCAAAGGTTAGAAAACATCATATAAAATATGGCAACATGATATGATCAAATAAAAGAGTAACTTGAAAATTAAGGAAAATGAAGTTACTTTTACACATTAAGTGTCAGCCACAACATAGAAATAGTGAGCACAAAAAATGACAAATATTAGATTGCTTTTATAAAATTGCTCAAAAATAGACATGACGTGATTAGAAATCAACATGATTAAGTATAAACAAAAAAAAGGAAATTTAGTCATTAAACATTATAAGAAGAACCACTAGATGAAAACAACTGAAGCACTTAAAGCTACTTGTGATTCACCAAAATCTTTCTCTTTAGCTTTAGCCATTAAACGTTTCAATTTAAAGCAATTCTTTCCAGGATGATTAGTTTTACCACAATGCTTACAAGTATCATACACTTTCTTCTTCTTACTATTTTCATGATGGGATTTATTAGTATGATTTGAATTGTGTCAATTAGAACATTTAACATTATTAAAATTTTTAGGATTATGTGCCATAAGAGCCATATGAGGTGAGACTTGTCCTGAAACAATTAACCTTTCATTCTCATTAATCAACCCTTTACAAAAATCATCAATAGTAGGTTTTGTGGTATTTGAAGACAATTCAAGAGCTCTATTCCTAGCTTGAATGAACATATCAAAACAAGATAGCAATTTTTGTTCTACAAGAATTATAAGAGCAGTGTCTATTTTCTTGTAATCTTTACCACAATTATTTAATTTTTCATTTAAGGTTTTCACTTTAACAAGATATAATTTTACTCTTTCAAAGTTAGTAGGATCTAGCTCAAAAATATTCTTTTGAAGGTAATAAGCATAAATATCATCAGATTTATCAAATAAAGAAGCAAGAATTTTCCATACCTCAACGGGGTTGTCTTCTACCTCTATACTTACCTGAAGACTATCTAAAACTGTTTGATCGATGAGCCCTCTTGATTGATGACATTTATCTTCCCATATAGCCAAAGCTTGAGCATCAGCAGGTTTTGTGTGTTCACCATTAACAAACCTCCATAAATTATTACTTCCGAGAACATCAACCATTTTTCTCTTCCATGCAAGATATTTAGGACCAACAAGTTCAGGAACATAAGCTACTTCTGAAGTCATAATGGTAGAAAAAATAAAACTCAAATGCTAGAAATGACAAGAGAATAAAAGTGAATAATAGAAAACTGAAATACTTTACCGTACTGGACAGCAGAAATAGTAAAAAAAGATAGTAAAGAAAAGAAACTTTTACTTACAACCCTTTTGAAAAAAAGCTAAGAAAAGTCACTCGCGGTCTGCCAATAGGAAACTAGTGAATAAACATTGATATTCGTGGGTTCTGCACGGAAAGGGTCGTGGTTACTCGCGGGTTGCGGTGTAATGAAGTCGAGGTTACTCGCAGGTCTCTATACTGTAAAGTCACGGTTCTACCGAAGCATTCACGAGTTCATCACAGGAAGGGTTGCGAATAAACTGAAGTAAACGCGGTTTCGGTAATGGAACAGTCATGAGTATTCAGAAGCATATGCGGGTCAACGCACTAACAGGGCATGAGTATGTAGTGTATTCACGGGGTCGCAGTAGGAATAGTCGTGGTTAATCGTGGTTTCTACGAAGAAGAGTCACGAGTGTCCAGTTTAAGGCAGAAAACAGTGTTGAATCTTTTGAAGACGGAAACTTGCACAAAGTCTACCAAAATTGGACGAAACCTGTTGTTTTCACAACCAGAAGATCGATCTCCTTGAGGAGAATCAGAAAATCATATAAATCTACAAAAAAAATTCAAGAAACCCTTGAAACATTTCTGAAAAAAAAACTTCACAACAAGGTTAGCGTTAGAAAAAAAACTACAGAAACATGCCCAAATATGAAGAGAAGCATAATGGCTACCAGATAGAAAGCAAATCTACAAGAAATAAACAATGCCCAACTAATAAAATATTGTTTTGAAAGCAATGGAAGGTGCTAGATCATAGCAACAAGCTCTGATACCATGTCAGAGATATGTATCTAACTAAACTAGCTTACCTATCGATGCAAAACAAAAATATATCAACAAAAGTACAGAAAGAGAACAAGGAAAAGAGTACATCAGATATACGTGGTTCACCCAATTGCGATACATCGACGAGAAGGTATCTTCCGTTATCTCCAAAATATCTCCCTCAAAATTACAAGAGAGAAATGCCAATAACCCCAATACAATATAGTAGTACTTGTGTGAATAAGTAAAGATCGTGACATATGAGTGATGTGACTCCCTTGACTCTATTATATACTAAGAGACAAGGAGGAATTACTCTCACATATTACATGTGGGATAATATAATTCTCCATAATAACATCTCTTTATATAATAATGAGTATCAAGAGTATACTTTACCATAATGAATATGGGATATAATGTATTACTCTTTTACATAAGATTGTGGATATATTCCAACATAATACAAAGACATTATTACCTTCCAAGGAATATAAAATATTCCAACAATTTACATGTGATTGATGTGTTTGAATATGATCTTGATGAGAGACAAGCACTTGTTGTGGCGGACGCAAAACTTGAATTGCCTCTTGATGATGGTTACACACATTTTGAACAAGTACATGATTCCACTACCTTGAAACCAACCTATGAGGCAAGTTTTGCATTTTTTAGGGAGGTGCATGATCCTACCCCTATGGAGCCTTCACATGATGAAACTTTTTAACTTTCTCATCATTTGGGTGATTTGGTTCATTCTCCTGCATCCCACACTTCCACATTTTGCAGCATTCATCCTAATGAAGTATGGGTGAAAGGTTTATTTTTTATGTTTCCATGTGAGGAGTATGAAACTCCTATCTCTCCTTTTGATGACGGCATGATTATAGCACCTTCTTCTTTTCATTTTTAGCAACATCCTTTGTTACCTTATTATGATACACATCTTCATGGATGCACATATGGTACTCCTTTGAGTGCCTTGAAGGCTCATTGTTCTCTTTGCTCCTTACTTGATGGGAGAGTTCATTCATCCATTGTTTGGGTTAAATGCCACATGGAAGAATTAATTGACACCTCCCACACCTCCTTGTAGCATAATCCATTTCTCATTTGATGACCCTCACATTCATGGATGTATTGATGATACTTCTTTGAGCCACTTGAAGTCTTCTTGTTTTCTTTGCTCCTTACTTGGTTCAAATTTTGGTGGAGGTTCTTCATTGTCTTCTTGGATGAAAGAACACATGGATGATTATTTTGAAGCATATTACATTATTTTGGAGCATAATTATAGGACATGAGATCCTTACCTATTTCACTGTAGCATATTTGATTGGTCACTTCATGCTTGTGTGCACTTAGAAAATGATGGTCTACTTTCTTGGATGGACAAGCACTTGAAGATCCACATTGATTTATGCTTATTCTTGTGATGGAATATTGTTGTATCTCCATATGTTTCATGATGATCTTGTTATATTCTATGATGACATATATTTATATGCACTTATGATGTATGGGAGAATGCATAGTCAAACTTGGGATCCTGGCATCTCTCCCCATGATGTACTGTTTTGTATCACTCTATGTATTGATGGAATGCGCCAGCTTTGGGATCCTAGCATTCCACACCTTGATAAATTTTATTGGAGGATATTGTGCATCCCACACTTGGTATATTTTCTTATATTGGCGATAGAGTGCGCAAGCATTGGGATCTTGGCATCCCATACTTGATTGATTTGCTTCTGATGACATTGTGCACTAAGAGAGTGTGCCAACAGTGGGACCCTGGTATCTTCATGCATTATATTAAGCTCACTTGGAGCACTATTGGGGTCATTGGCTTGATGAATAAAGCCTCTTTTCATAAGTTCATATATGCAGTAGATGGTGGTGTCTTCCTATAGGGAAAACAATTTCATGTATGGACTTATGACATTTTTGTAGGGTGTTCATAGTGCTTCCATGAGACTCCTTATGCAAGTCTTCCATATTGCATAGGTGGATATATTCTACACCTTGTATTTATGAGGATAATTTGGGATCCTGGTATTTGTAGTCAGTCTCCACAGTGAGTGCATGGTCAGATGGTGGTGCAGATGGAGCTATGCTTTTAGAGGATGATTATCAAGGTGTAGTGGGGATATTTTAGGGATGCATCATTGCCACATTTACCATGTTCATGATAATCCTTTTTTTAGTTTTATGGGTGCGTTGATTTCCTTGTTTATTTATGATGGAGAGTCTCCATATTAGTGGTTTGCATTTTCATGCCTTGGTGCATGTGAGTTATTACTTCCAGTTGATGTATGGCCCATGGTATAGTTGTTTGTGGTGGTGGAAGGCATTGATGATGTGATGGTATTTCCATATGGTTTCTTAATTGATTGAGGACAAGAAAATTTGGGAGGGGAGGAATTTCATGTCCCATATTTTTCATGGTTTAAAATTTTGCTAAGAAAACAATTCTCCTAAGGTTCAAGAATTATGGAGGAAAATTAATATTATGGGGATTAATGAGGAGGTATTTGTCCACTTAATAAGTCAAAATCTTCATTATGAATTTAATTGTGCAATTAATAACTAAATTGGGTCAAAAGGATCCCAAGAGGCTAAGGTTAGCTAGAAATGTGGACAAAACCCAATTTGTCTCCTTAAAGGGGGTAAAAGTTGGTTAAGGAAGTTAGTGGTGGCATTGAATAGGAGGAAGTGGATCAAGGAACTTAGAAGGTGCATTCATGTGGTCAAAGTTGGTTAGATTTTGTGGATGAAGTTAGAAGGGAACATTTATGAAAGCCAAGTTGGTTGGAGGGCGCACTCATGAAGATGGTAATTATGGGCCACTAACTAACCAATCCATGGTTTTGGGATGTTCATGGTATTGGATTCCTTTCAAAGTTTAAAAGGAGCATCAAGGCACAAGAGAAAGGGTTGTTGATGAAATTTTATTGTATTGGACTTGATTAGGATTCTCTTTTCTTGGGTTATTCTCCCCTTGCATACCAAGAGGGTGATGGGCCCCTCATTCCTAGTTGGGTGATTTTCCCCTTCTAACATTGTATTTCCAATTGAGTGGATATTTCCAATTCAACTGGACATAGAGGATTTGGGAACCATGTCCTTATCATAGAGCTTAAATTCATTTCAAATTATCATCTATGTACTCCAACAATTTTTCTTCATAATAAAGTAGTCAATGATCTCTTGATCCAATTGGTTACTGTTTTGATGCAATGGTTAGATGTATATATCATGATATGAGTATGTGTGACTAATGTGTTGTGGAAGTTGTACTTGATGGTTCTAGTTATTTTTTCATACATTATAGAATCATATGTTACAGATAATAAGTCAAATATTCAGATTCTATCTTCCCTCCTTATACAACAATTTTCCCTTGCTCTTTCACTAGTCAATTTGACTAGCTCTTACTATTTTGGTTGTATATTGAGTTCTATATATCCAAATATGATTCTGAAAGATATTGCACATATACAAGAACCAATATCATCCATACTGAGTGGAAAATACAACATTCCTTTTCCCTAGATACCGTTTAAGCCAGGTTGAAAATAACCTTCACGAGCTGTTCACAAAATATTCCTAGTCTCCATTGTTTTGATCATATGTTGAGTTCCCAATATCCAAATGATGATATGTAAGTTTTTGGATGTAGGGGAGATAGTATAGTATCCCTTCCAAGCCTAATTTATTAAAATTGGGTGGCCCTAGTGTGAACTGAAATCGTTTGGAAAATTCCTAACTACGCTATCCTCAATTGGGAATTCTCACTTCCGGAGGTCCAATTGTCCAAATCGACCTCTGGAATTTTTTCTAGACATTCCTACTGCAAAAACTATCATAACATAGACCATATACCTATTCCATAACCCTCCCCTAAGTTCTAGATCCTCCTACCTTCTTGGAAGTCAAATATTTGTGTCTTACTTGTGTCATTGAGCTAGTGAGCCTAGTTCTTTTGCAATTCTTGGTTTTAAGGATATAGTTTGGATATGTTGGTGTACCCAGGAATCCTCTGATTGTAATTCAGCAGTATATGATTTCAAAATATAAACCTTCCCAGTACATTGTGCAAAGGATTCTTGAGCTAGTGTAGCCCCTATATGCCGTCCTTACCTGAGGTTTTAAGTTAGTGGTCCTAAATTCCTAGCTAGGATTATCACAACCTTTACCTAACATACCAGATATAGGTGTTCCCTCATTGAATATGAATAAATCAAACTTCATATTCAATAATTACTCCATAAAGGGTATATTTGACCCAGTTCCACACCTTGTAGGAGTCCAATTGCATTGGTACAGAAGAAATATGGGACATGGTGACTCTATATCGATTAAAAATTTCTAAACAAAATCATAGCTCGAAATTGGTATCAAATTCCCTATATCAATGACCTTCTTGACCAACTAAAGGGTGTCAAATATTTCAGTAAGATTGATATGAAGTCTGGCTATCATCAGGTGCTAATTGAGAAAACTGATGTCTAGAAGAATTCCTTCAAATATCGAGAAGGCCTTTTCGATTGGTTGGTCATGCCTTTCGGCATGAATAATGCTCCAAAAAATTTCATGAGGATGATGGACAATATTCTTCAGCCATTCACCAATTATTTTATGGTCGTATATCTAGATGATATCCTCATCTACAACAAAATGTGGGTAGAAAATTTGCAACATATCCATCCAGTCTTTAGCACCCCATGACAACACAATTTATATGCCAATATAAAGAAGTGCTCATTTGGCATGGATAGGATAAAATATTTGGGATACATCATGGATGAACATGGTGTGCATGTGGATCTGGCTAAGATCCAATCCATTCATGACTGGTCGACCCTGACAACTCTCACATATCTTCACAACTTCCTTAGCCTTGCAAACTTCTATTGCAGGTTTGTGTTGGGATTCTATAATATTACTTAGGCCCTTAGTTAGGTGACCTGAGGTGGGTCTAAGGAGAATTTTTTTTGTTACAATCCACAAAAATAATTTGAGGAACAGAAGAAGCACTTATGTTCAACACTCATCCTTACCCTACCATACCTACAACATCCCTTTGAAATTGAGAGAGATGCTTTAGACTATGTTTTTAGAATAGTACTCACTTAGCATGGCCATCTAGTGGTGTATTACAATAAGATGCTTTCAGATGCAGTTCGCAACTACCCCACGCAAATGGAAGAATTACATCCTATGAAAAGAGATAGTTATCTACATTGACCACAAGCCCCTATAGTTCATGCAAACACAAGGAGATTTACAGAATGAGTGGTACCAAAAGTGGTCCACATACTTGCACGAATTCCACATGAACATTAAATATAAGAAGGGTAGCACTAATCAAGTCATTGATTTCCTTAAATAACCTCTAGTAGTAGCATTGAACATGGTGTTAAACTCTTGTGGCCACAAGACCTATGGATGGCCTCAACTATATGATAGTGATGCTGAATTCGCTCCCACCTATCAAGAAATATGTGCATGCACACCATTGGAAGAACTTCATCTCCAAGAAGGATTACAATTTCACCTAGGACATCTTTGTGTTCCTTCAAGTGAGCGTCAAAAGCTGATTTAGGAAGCGCATTACAGTTAGGTGGCACATAAATTTGGTAGTTAAAATACTATGGCTGTATTTCATAAGTATGTTTATTGGCCCAAGCTCTGACAAGATGTTGGAAGATATATTAGATCATGCACTACCTGTGCCATCGCGAAACCTTCCATTAAGAATTAGGGGTTGTACACTCCTCTTCCTACTCTCAATGGGTCATGGGAATCCATATCCATAGGTCACATGTCAGGGATACCTTCAACAAAGCATGGTATTGACTATGTGTTTATGGTAGTGGACCGCTTCTATAAGATTCCCATTCTGATAGCTTGTAAGAAGAGAATCTCTACCAAATCAAATTCTAAGCTCTTCTTCGAGTGTTTTAGGGTTCATTTTGGGCCTCCAGAGACTATGATTTCAGATCTAGATAGCAATTTCCTAATCACTTTCTAGTCCAACCTATGCTCACCAATGGATACCAAGCTCACAAAATTTGTTGCCTTCCACCCCCAAACCGATGGACAGATAAAGGTAGTCAATCTGATGATTGTGCATATTCTAAGAATGTACAATTCTAAAAATATCCACAATATGGGATGAGACTCTTCCATATGTTCAGCATAGCTATAATAGAGCCCTTCATAACTCTACCAGTGACAACCATTTTAAGGTGTGCCTGGGGTTCCAACGATTGGCCCCAATTGATGTAGCTTTACCCATCCTCAGACTGAGGTTGATAAGTTTACTAGCTTTATTGAACTAATCCAGCACATCTACCAATAGGTCCATGACATTTTGGAAAATTTCAATACCAATTACAAGCAACGACATGAACAACATCGAGTTCCACACAAGTTCTAGGTGGGTGATACGTTTTGGTTGCATTTGTAGAAATAGAGGATTATGGGGCCCCATTACAAGCTTTGTCCACTTCAATATGGGTCGTACACCATCACCAAGGAAATTAAGCATTCTTCTATTCCTTGTCCTGCACCTAATATTTAATGTGGTGCTCATATTCCCATATTTTCCACCATTGCAGGACACATCAGAGGTGGCAGAGAAGTTGACACCTAATTAGATTAACCCTAACTACTTGGAACTGGAAACCACTGATCGGATAATGGACACATAGGTTAAGGGAACCCACTAGTAGAATATCCAACTATATTGGGTTGTCAAAGAAGGGCAGCTATTCCACCAAGGCAAGTGGCTCACGAGGAGTCACGTTCAACAGAAGTTTCCACATTTAATCGGTGCACTCAACACAATGGATATCATTTCTTCCTAAGGGGGGAGGACTTATTCTGATGGATATTAGTGGCTAGACACCTATTCCACTAGCTCAAAACAATTTTCCATTTTTTCAATTTTGTAGTAGTTTTTCTATGGTTTTTCGATTCATGAACTTTTGGGGTCGTTTTGAGGCATTAAACGATGTTTTTTGTGCCTGCAGTGGCCCAAGAATTAGTTATAGTATCTTTCCTGGACCCAATCCACTATTGTACTCCTTGGATATATCTTTCCAACGGCCTACCAAGAGCCCCAAACAAATATCATATGCAAACGTTATGGTCCCGGGAAGTTGACTGCTCAACTAACCACTGTGGTGCCACAAACATTATGATGGTTCATATCCTAGGGTTATGTTTTTGGATGTTTAGGATTCTTTCCATCATTCTTATGATAAATAGGCCCTTTCATCCTCTTTTTTTATTCAACTTTTCATGAATGAGCATAATCATCACATATCTTCTCCGAGATAAGCTACCACCATTCTGGCTGCATTATGTATTAGTCTGTTTTATTTATGCCATTTAATATAATATGTGTTTATTGTATCACTATGTTCCTTGCAATATATCTCTATATGTGGTTTTATATCTATTCTTTCATTTCGTTCTCACATAATGTTGATGTATTTGTAACTTCAGAAGATATTCACTTGTATATTGTATGCATTACATTTGTAGTTTATTGTATCCCCAACGAAGATGTATTATTCCTCCGATTGGAAGTGTCATCATTTGTATTTGCATGTGTCACAAGTTACATTGTAAGTGTCGTAACGTATATTTGATGGGTTATTGGACCACCTTAGAGGGGTCAGCCAAGTGTGGGTTAAAGGGTTATTAGACCACCTTAGACGGGTCGGCCCAATGTGGGTTAAAGGGTTATTAGACCACCCTAGTGGGGTCGGCCCAATGACAAGTGGTAATGGGTTATTAGACTCTCCTAAGGGAGGTTAGCCCAGTTAGAGTAAAAGGCAAGTCAATTCATTGTATAAATAGAGAGTGTGACTCTCTCATTATATTCACTCACTCACTCACTTCACATTAGTGAAAGAGAGGAGGAGTGTGCACAAGTGGAGGAGGAGAAGGTGATAGGAGACTATCTCTTGTTTTGGGGTTTGATCTTTGTGATGTTTGTATTGGTTCTCATTCTATCTTTAAGGAAGTTGCGGGGTTTTTCAACTTCTTGGTTTTCCCCGATGAAATGCTTTGTGTCTCTTGTCTCTTGTGTCTCATATGCTATACATGTTGTTCTCTCAGATTGAATTAAATAATGAAAAACTAACACATAATTCTGAATCAATATTGGTACATGATAATTGGTACACGATAATGGTATTGATACATTTATGGGTTATTCCTTTAATATAAAATTAATAATTATATAAAAAAATTAATTAGCATGTTCTTTCCAATAATTATATCAAAAAAATCAATTAACATATTTTCACCTTATTAAGTTTTGTCCACCAAGCAAAGATTTTTATTTTCTTCTAATTTGGTCTTATACAAAATTGAGTGTTTATTTGGTTTTATACAAAATTGAGTGTTTATTCACATTTTTCCTCACTAAATGAAATACAATAAAAAAACATTAACAAAGAGTTCAAGGGTACCCTTAAGAGATTATGTGTGCTAGTTTTAGGAATTGATATTTTCCCTAGATGTCTAGAAGCCTTCTCTAGGGATTCAAGCTTGATTTTCCTATCTCGACCATGTCCATGTCACTAATACCCATACCTAGTGCCCAAAACCTTCTAATGGAAGCACTATGAACACTTAGACACCAAGGATACCATTGATAGGTTATGTATGGTTCTTTTACGAACCATCAATGGCTCTAGATGCTTGAAATCTTCCTCTACAACCTATGGCATAGTTTTTCTCCTCCAATCATTTATAACTCCCTACGACCTTTACGCAGTGCTGAAAAAATCTTAATTTTGTATATGTATCCCCACTTGAATCTAAAGATACCATCCTTCTTTTCACTTAGATGTATCAATATTTTGGGTTTGTATAGGCTACCCTCCCACCCCCACTGTAGTGCCCTGTCTAGGCACTGGGTCTATTCCAGGTTATCAGGTTATAACTAGTTTTTCCCTTAATTATTATTAGAAGGAAACAAGAGATTCAACCGTCTATATTTCTGTTTCTGTAAATGTTTAACTGTCTGTGTTCTATATGTTTACATGTCTCTGCAGTTAAATAAACATAATCCTAAAACTTTCCATTTAATTCTGTTCGTTTGACATGTATAGCTTGGAAATAAAAGAAAATACATTCTAATTAAACTGGTTCAGAAAAATACCTGAAACCGTCGATTGCAGTAAGATAAGAAGATTTCTGGAATGGATTCTGTAAGATTACCTTAACAACCCCAAAATGATGTGTCCACCCTGCCGATCAGCTATTATCGTGCTGACCCTAGGAAATCAACGGATTTCCTAGCCCCCGAGCCCACAGACCGATAATCCCGACAACCACTTTCCATGGTAATCATCCGCTGAGTTATCCCCCTCCTCAGTCTTTTCTTTTGAGTTTCCCACCTCCTCAAAGCTTCGAGTTAACCCCCTCCTCGGCATTCCTCCTTTTTCACAAAAATCCTCACAGTTCTCCCACGATAACCCCCTTACTACTTTGTTAATTCTCCCCTTTATAGGAATCCACCTCCTTCCAAAGTCAAACTTCCTTATCACTCCACCGCCCTAGCTGTCGTGGTCTTGGAAGTACTAATCATTAATGCATCCCCTTTTTAAGGTAAAAAGGTGGATTATATATATTATTTTAAATCATCCAATTTTCTTTTGAGCAGTAGGATTATTTAATAATTCATTTAACAACTCCATTTTATTTACTTGGAATGATTCCGCTAATTAATTAAATGAATAATCTATTTAATAAATTTATTATTATTCAATCCACTATGCTTTATTAAAAGGATTATTAACACTATTATTATTAATTTAATAATAATATTAATAACAATAATGATTAATAATAATAGCGATTAAATTAATTGTGAATAATAATTAAAATATCTATTTGTTTAATTGACAAGTGTCAACCTAATACCCCTAGGTATAAGTAATGAAATATACTTAATGGTTTACTTAACCATAATCAACAATTACATAGTGTACTCTTCTAGTATTAATATTTAACTATCATACTTCATATCGAGGACACCTTCACTTGAGGATACTTGCAATTAATGACACTTATTTTAATCGTTCATTACCATGTTCACACACAAAGACTAATTAACTTCTTTTACACATTGGAACTTGACAATCTTTTACTAATTAAGTCATTCAGTAAATACTTAATTGAGTTACCTATGATACTTATAACATTGTTAAATCTTGATAAGTATGTTGTAAACCAATACTATTGCGCATGCGCATAATGTGCATGCGTGGCCAGCGTATGCACAAGACAGACATGTACTACAAACATATGTCATATATATATTCTATGCATATCAGCTAACTAATATTCATAATACTTTATGCAAACCGAACAAGTACACATTCATCATAATATTACTAAAACATCATCGTTTATTTTATCGGTTAACCTTTAAGATTCCATTTCATTGCTTCTATGATTACATTTGTTCAATCAATCAGGTACAAGGTAGGCTACCTACTACCACTAACTCCAGGTCAATGAATGCCCAACCCTCAACAGTACTAGCTATCATATCCTCCCATCATTAACCTACTGCCACAACCTCCCTGTCCTTCCTCTGCTAGTATAAAAGTGGATGTCAAACTCAACGACCTGACCACATAGAACTTGAGAGCGATAGCGTCGGCTGAACAGAAAGCGGACCTATCCTCTCTTAGCAGGCATCCGACCATCGTCATCACACATACATGGGGAGCGTGTCTCAGCACGGCCCTCCCACGATCTCGGGTATCATAGGAACATAGGATGGGAAACACATCCATCCCTCTCAACATACTGGGCCTACGCCCTTATCAAATCATACTCTGCTGCTCTCGAGATTATCGGTCCATGTCATCGTTTCATCAATTTTGGGTTGCTAAGGTTTACTACATGGATAGGTTCTACTCCATATATCAGATCAAGTACCCGGCTATCCCATAACCCTCGTGTCCTGCAGGTTAGTATTCCGCAAGATACACCTTTTTTAACAAGCATTTCCATTCGATCACCCATTGATCCATATCATCAACATCATTCATTTCACGTCACAATTTTATCGTATCACAGATATGCATGGAATATAACAGTTCTATCAATTTCATCATAGGATGGCATCCACGTACAAAACCATATATTTTACATTCTATCATTGTCTGATCCATATTGTCAGCATCATTTATCTCATCACATAAAATCATTAAATCGATCACAGCATAATTACCACATCATATATATCACATTTCCTCCAGGATGATTATCAAACATACACTGTCATTATGAAATAAAAGAATCTCATGTTAATCATAACTTAATAACTGCATGAATATAGTAACATCATTAACACAGTAGCAAAATATCATCATGTCTATCATGCCGAAAATACAGTTTACTCTGTCTAGCTGAGTCAAATAGATTACAAGCAATTAAAGTGAAAGGGGTCTAACTCGCCAACAGGCCTAGTCAAAATATGGGGCATTACATACACCCACCCTTCAGGAAACTTCGTCCCGAAGTTATGGTCATAATAATGCAGGGAAATTCTTGACACACACTCTCTACATTCATGCAAGTAGCAGGTGTTGGCCATACTGGTCTTACTTGGCTTTGACTTGACCGAATATGTCGGTGTTATAATATGGCTTTGCTTCTTTTATATTCCTGATGTGTATTCTAATAATTAAAGAAACATTTAGATTAATCCTTTTGTTGGATCTCAATCTTATGCCTAGAATGCCTAAATGTTATAATCATGTTCTATCCACTTTAGTATCCTATTTCATACCCTTTTACAATATTCTTTAAGTCACATCATCCAGAATAGTTTATCCATCACACAACGGATTTTACCGAAGCTTTTATTGATCCAACTTGGCGTGGAATAGTCAACAATTTAAATTGGGGGTCATTTGAACTCATAATTTGTATTCACTCAACATGCAACTACCAAGGACTCTTAAGGTTTGCATACCTCTTTAGGGAAAAAGATTCATGTCCTCAAATCCTAAGGTCATATATTATTAATTCTGTATCGGTAATAACAATAACAAAAGTGTCGTAACATCGTTAAACTAGGGAAACTATCATCGTTTATAAGGATTTCATGGCTATTACTTATCAAAACACAGTTGTTATCATGTTTATTCATTTATTATTCTTATTTTCAAACTAATATAATTTGTTGGGAAACCATTACTTCTTCAATTCCTTAAGAATTTCATAGCTAGTTTTGTTCCCACCCTTACCATCGCAAAGGTGATTACTAGCATTTATCCTAGTATGCCATTGTATTGGTACAACACCACTCTTGCATTTATACTTCGTAAAGACCTTAATCTAATCTTATAGGTTGAACGAAACATCATTACTTAATATGTTGGATCATATTAGAACTTCATAACAACCGCTCTAATTGAGTTAAGTTGATAACTGTGTGAAAATTCTTGTGGCTCTTTTATTATTAACCGAGATCATCACTATATTAGGTATGATTAATCCGAAATTTTTCTCAAAAACTTTTCGCACCATTACACCAATATTTAACTTAATTAGTCTAAAGCCATGTTCCCCCTTAAATAGAATAGTCTTGTAATAAACTTTGTATGCAATCTCCTGGTTTAAGTACAAGGTGTTTTCCCTAATGTGATTCAAAGGGTACCTAGTCCTTATATCGAGCAAATTTATTCCCATCCTTTATCTTATCTAAATGATATATAATGCATTTTCTAAGTCTTTTTATCTCTGAGCTACATAACATTTCATATCTTAACGTTTCCTAACCAAAATACTGGTAGATTATTACATTTATTTATATTTTAAATGGAGATTGTATTTGTACATATGATTTATGAGGTGTTCATGAGTTTTCACTTTAATCTGCATTTCGTACCAAGTTATCTATATACACACATGGATGTTTGCATAATTGTGTGGAGACCTAGGAACTCAAAACTCAAACACCACTCCATGTTTATCTTACCACATCCCATTTTGTTTCTACTTTAAATGTTTTTCGACTTAAGCATCTTTTGGCAAAATTATAGGGTGTAGTAAACACACTAAGAGCTATGGTAAAAAGAATATAATTGTTTGAGCATGTTAAAACACATCTACTTTGAACTAACAAAAGGCGTTGTTATTTCAATGATATAGCAAATTTCATAATATATATATATTTTCATGCATTTTTAAAACGGACGCTCATTACTAATGTTGTGTATTTCTAAAATATGTGTGCGATTTTGTTTATGCCTATTTGAAAAACGTAGTAGTCTATGTGGTAGTTTGAATGGAATTGAGACTGTTGTAAAGAGAATACTTGCATATTCATACATGAGTGCATTCTCCAATTCTCTTTTACCACATTTGGACTACGAAATCCATCCTAATACCCTAGTCTCTATTTTCACACAAATTTGGAAGTTAAAATGACCAATATGGATGCTTAAGCATCGCATCATTATTATTGAATTTGATGTCCATGTAACAAAGTTGTTCTCAATAATATGAATAACATCCCTAATATATATAAATTTGTAAATTAATGCGTCATGTTCATCTCATTTGAAAAGACTTTCTTTTACTATTTACTTTACCACTTGTATAGTAAATTATTTTGAAATATTTATATATATATATTTTTTTATTAACGTTTATTATAAATTTATGATTATGAGTATAATGATTTATACATTAAATGTGAAACAAATTTATGATTATGACCATAATAATTTATATATTAAATGTGTAGTATTGAGCTTAATCAAAAGTATCACGTTTACTGTTAACTTAACCATTTGACAACCATGGGTATAATAAACGAGTACAACTTTTGCATTAAATATAAAATGAGTTTATAGTGGTTCTTGAAATTTTAATATACGCAATGTTAGGTTTATTTGAAATTATTTCCTATTTATTTTGAGTATAGAGTAAGGTTCTTAATATTCGCATAGATTATTGAAGTTGGGACTATATATGGTTCAATTACTTATACCAATTTATTTCGTATTTCTATTTTGAAAATGTTTTTGTGGTTTTCCCATACAAATATATTATTTTAAAATATTAAAATAAAATGAAAGCTTAGTACCAACACGCAACTACAAAAGTAATAAAATTAAAATTCTTATTAAGTCAAAATTCGCAATGAGTGTGTCACGTTGAAAATGTTAAAGTCTGGTTATGACAAAATTTCATTAATAGATTAAAACACTAACTTTCCCTTCTTAGTTGGTATGTAAAAATTTCCACTCTTGTATTTATTTATATATATATATATATGTATTGATTTATTTATTTCTTTTCCAAGATTTAGATATTTATATATATATCAAATTTAAATGTTTTAAATTTTCTCCCTTAAGTATAACTTATAATTTAAGTTTTATATATGAAAATTTAAATATAATTTCACCAACCATTTCAACCTTACTATGATCGACCTTCAAATTTTAAGTCTATGACGAACTTTTAACTTTAAAGTTTGTGAGTAGCATTATATTTTTAAATATTAAACTTTAATAATAATTTTTATTTTTTATTTTTTACAAACCTAGTTTATAACATTACATAATATATATACTAAATTTGATTTAATTCAATTTAAATAAAACACTCTAACATTATATAATTGCATTGGAATTTGCCGCAACCCAAATTTTTTTTTTTTGACCTGGTGAGTTAAAGGTTTATATATATATATATATATATTAAACTATTAACTCTTAATTCTTAACCACAATTAAATTGAATTAAATTAAATTAAATAATAATAAAAATAAATAAATTAAATATTAACTTAATAAATTAAATAAATTAAATAAAAAAAAACATTAAATTAATTAATAAAATTAAATTAATATTAAAGAAAACATTAAATTAAATTATATTAAATAAAAATAAATTAAAATAGATTAATTCAAATTAAATTAATTAGATTAAATTAATTAATTAAAAGACATTTTATTAAATTAATTGAATTAAATTAATTTAAAAGACATTTAAATTAAATTAAATAATAAATAAATTTTTTTTTTTAAAACAATACAAAAGACCCCTTTTTTTTTCGTATGGAGGATTGACGCCAGGGCTAAAATAAACAGCCGTACTAGACGATCGACGGCTCTTCCATCATTTCGCGTCGGCAACATGCACGCGCGTTAATGGAGGTTAGTGGTCGCGGTAAAGAAACCGCCATGACACGCGTCTATCCCTCGCTCATCCGCATACGAAAAGGTGGTTTTTGTAAACCCCTCATGGGCGACGCGGAAACCGCCTAGATGGCATCGACTTTTCTCTATTTATGGAGGGGACTAGGTTTGATTTTGGCATTGTTGGGCTGCTCCTCGCGTGAAGAGCTCGGGGTGCCGAGCACTAGGGTTTAGCCCTACTTCCCTGCCACCTCCCATCTCCCTCTCCGCCTTCACCTCTACACAGGCATGACGGATAACGGAATGGCTGTAGTGGCGGGCGTGGATGCTCGGGCTGTAATGGTGAGTGTGGGCTCTCGTGTAGGCTTAGCGCTTGAGCTGCTGTTCAGGCCGTGGTCTCCATTCGACCTGGCAGAGTGTCGTGGAATGAAGGAGCCTTGCAATCCCAGTGGGAGACAGTTTTTTTTTTGGAGTTCAGTCAGATTCTAGACGGCATGGGAATTATCGTCAAAACGAAAAGATATATATATGGAAAACAGTGAAAACCCTTACGGGAGGGTCAATAAGCAGCACGAGTTAAATTTAATTGCACAGGAAGCTTATGAGGAATGTTAGCATTCAAAGACTGTAGGATTGACTTCGAAGTCCCTCATTGATTTATTTTGCTCAGTTAAGAGAGATTTAGAGATTTAGAGACAGTCCCCGAAGATTGATTTACTTATCAAGAAAGTTTTTTTTTTTCATTTAACGGCAATAATGCAACAGGGCTAAGCACAATGCAGCAGACGCTAACTCCGGAGGCAGCAAGCATCTCAAATCATGCCATAACAGAAGCTGGTCGCCCTGGGCACGGCCGAACAATTCCTCTATATGTCGCGGTGACATTTTGGAGCAGCCCCTGCTAGCCGTCTGCGCCAGGCTTTCTAGACTGCGACGTCAAGTTTAGGGAATGATGCTGAAGCCACCGGCAATAAAATGATGAGATTAGAAGACTCACAGAAATCCTTCTAAAGGTTAAGAAGAAGAATCCAGTTCTCGTAGGGGAGAAAGAGCCCGAGGCTATAGCAAAAATACTTGTGCAGAGAGTAGAAAAAGGTGAAACCCCAGCGCAGCTTCAGATCCTTCATTCTGAAACATATATGTCCGCTTTCTGTTCAGGAACAAAGATAAAGATAGCTTTACTGTGCGTTCAGGTAATGGGACGGAATGGTGGACGGTCTCGTCTCCAACGCCGTGGCCATACTGGACGGCCTCGTCTTCCAGGTTTCTTGCCTAACAGTTGCTTTATGCTGTTTGCTTTTAAGCTTTTGTACACTTAAAATTGAATTGGGTTTCGAGAGAACCAGCGATGGCAGGCGGGCAATCACAATTTTCTTGCTTTGCTTGGGCGCTCCTTGAATCCCTGGCATTTACAACTTCTCCATTGTACTGCTGTGTTTTATGACATTTCCGCTTCTGAAATTTTCTCCCTTATTCCATGGCCACGGATATTTGATTGTGGGTGTTTTCATTTTCAAGGTTTATATTACTGCCTATGGTTTTCTTTCGTTTCGCGCTTTCTGGAGGGATCACGGTGTATGTGATTTGGAGCGTTTTGGTTTATTGTTTTGTTTGATGCCCCATATTCCTATCAGAGATAGAAACTATGTATTCACTCAACAACAGCAGCAGCTCGGTCTGCTCTGCTCTGCAGTATGGATATGTAAATGCTATCAACAATACAGTGCTTTCACTCCATTCACTCATGATTGCCTTCATATCTAAGGTGGGTTTACATTGATTAGGTAGAATCATTGCACATATTTGTTGGGCAACGAGGATTATACAGGCAGGCTGCGGAAACGTCCAAAGCTATGTTCTCGTTTTGGTGGTCATCTTAGCTGGACGAGCATTAGAACTCTTTGTAGTGCCGACGTGGTAAAGTTCGTTTGGGTTGGAGGTTTGCGAGAGTCGTACAGGAAGATCAATAGCTCCCTAACCGTCCCGCGTTGCCAACTTGCACGGGAGGTAAGGATGGTTGGTGGTCGCGGAGAAAAACCCACCATCACATGTGTCATTTGTTTATGCATCCGCATATTAAAAAGCGGTAAGGCAAACCGCTCAAGGGATGATGCGGAAACCACCTCACATGCCATCAAAAGTATTCCCCATTTAGGGAAGAAAATGAGGTTTCATTTTAATTTATATATATATACATTTTTTATTTTGTTTTTAGAAATTCAATTGTGAATAAATAAATACGGAAATAAAATATCTACATCATATTTTATCATATTCTTATACTTATTTATTTATTGTAAATATATATATATATATATGTTTTTTTTTTTTTTTTTCATTAATATTCGATCACCACATTGCTATTTATTTACGTAAACTTACAACGTCGAATTTTGTTCTAATCTGTATTTAAATATTGTTCCTTTATAATAATAGATTAAAATTATTTTACGCTTTAAAATTACACGTAGAAATTACTCAATGATTATTTGTAATATTTAAAATATTACATTAAACATAAAATAATAAATTCCCATCAATCTAACTATATTATAAAATTCCTAAATATGATTCATAAGATATGTCGGTCTTTTAGGCTATACTTTCGTGCATTTTACGTACGCACATTTTCATTATTTGAAAACCTATTTTTTTTTTCCATAAGTAGACATTTATTAACCTAGTTTTCTGTCATAATGCAGGAAGAATATGCTCATCCGCCATAGATTTGGAGTATGGGAGTGCGTTTACCTTACCGGCAGCCCCCTAGCTTTTCTCCCAACTTTATGTTCAATTCTCGGGGTGGAGGATGCTAACTTTCAAAATCCTATATATATATTCAAGTTCTGTTTCTGTTAAGCTTTATAAATAATAGAAAAGGGCTATTCGAGTTATCTACCCTTTTGTTGCGGACATCCCGTTGTTTGTTATTTTCAGGTAAATTTCACTATAATTCCAGGAGTAGTTGGGCCCTAAGGTCTCAGGGTTTGAGCCTCGGCTCTGATACCATCTGTAGTGCCCTGTCTAGGCACTGGGTCTATTCCAGGTTATCAGGTTATAACTAGTTTTTCCCTTAATTATTATTAGAAGGAAACAAGAGATTCAACCGTCTATATTTCTGTTTCTGTAAATGTTTAACTGTCTGTGTTCTATATGTTTACATGTCTCTGCAGTTAAATAAACATAATCCTAAAACTTTCCATTTAATTCTATTCGTTTGACATGTATAGCTTGGAAATAAAAGAAAATACATTCTAATTAAACTGGTTCAGAAAAATACCTGAAACCGTCGATTGCAGTAAGATAAGAAGATTTCTGGAATGGATTCTGTAAGATTACCTTAACAACCCCAAAATGATGTGTCCACCCTGCCGATCAGCTATTATCGTGCTGACCCTAGGAAATCAACGGATTTCCTAGCCCCCGAGCCCACAAACCGATAATCCCGACAGCCACTTTCCATGGTAATCATCCGCTGAATTATCCCCCTCCTCAGTATTTTCTTTTGAGTTTCCCACCTCCTCAAAGCTTCGATTTAACCCCCTCCTCGGCATTCCTCCTTTTTCACAAAAATCCTCACAGTTCTCCCACGATAACCCCCTTACTACTTTGTTAATTCTCCCCTTTATAGGAATCCACCTCCTTCCAAAGTCAAACTTCCTTATCACTCCACCGCCCTAGCTGTCATGGTCTTGGAAGTACTAATCATTAATGCATCCCCTTTTTAAGGTAAAAAGGTGGATTATATATAATCATCCAATTTTCTTTTGAGCAGTAGGATTATTTAATAATTCATTTAACAACTCCATTTTATTTACTTGGAATGATTCCGCTAATTAATTAAATGAATAATCTATTTAATAAATTTATTATTATTCAATCCACTATGCTTTATTAAAAGGATTATTAACACTATTATTATTAATTTAATAATAATATTAATAACAATAATGATTAATAATAATAGTGATTAAATTAATTGTGAATAATAATTAAAATATCTATTTGTTTAATTGACAAGTGTCAACCTAATACCCCTAGGTATAAGTAATGAAATATACTTAATGGTTTACTTAACCATAATCAACAATTACATAGTGTACTCTTCTAGTATTAATATTTAACTATCATACTTCATATCGAGGACACCTTCACTTGAGGATACTTGCAATTAATGACACTTATTTTAATCGTTCATTACCATGTTCACACACAAAGACTAATTAACTTCTTTTACACATTGGAACTTGACAATCTTTTACTAATTAAGTCATTCAGTAAATACTTAATTGAGTTACCTATGATACTTATAACATTGTTAAATCTTGATAAGTATGTTGTAAACCAATACTATTGCGCATGCGCATAATGTGCATGCGTGGCCAGCGTATGCACAAGACATACATGTACTACAAACATATGTCATATATATATTCTATGCATATCAGCTAACTAATATTCATAATACTTTATGCAAACCGAACAAGTACACATTCATCATAATATTACTAAAACATCATCGTTTATTTTATCGGTTAACCTTTAAGATTCCATTTCATTGCTTTTATGATTACATTTGTTCAATCAATCAGGTACAAGGTAGGCTACCTACTACCACTAACTCCAGGTCAATGAATGCCCAACCCTCAACAGTACTAGCTATCATATCCTCCCATCATTAACCTACTTCCACAACCTCCCTATCCTTCCTTTGCTAGTATAAAAGTGGATGTCAGACTCAACGACCTGACCACATAGAACTTGAGAGCGATAGCGTCGGCTGAACAGAAAGCGGACCTATCCTCTCCTAGCAGGCATCCGACCATCGTCATCACACATACATGGGGAGCGTGTCTCAGCACGGCCCTCCCACGATCTCGGGTATCATAGGAACATAGGATGGGAAACACATCCATCCCTCTCAACATACTGGGCCTACACCCTTATCAAATCATACTCTGCTGCTCTCGAGATTATCGGTCCATGTCATCGTTTCATCAATTTTGGGTTGCTAAGGTTTACTGCATGGATAGGTTCTACTCCATATATCAGATCAAGTACCCGGATATCCCATAACCCTCGTGTCCTGCAGGTTAGTATTCCGCAAGATACACCTTTTTTAACAAGCATTTCCATTCGATCACCCATTGATCCATATCATCAACATCATTCATTTCACGTCACAATTTATCGTATCACTGATATGCATGGAATATAACAGTTCTATCAATTTCATCATAGGATGGCATCCACGTACAACACCATATATTTTACATTCTATCATTGTCTGATCCATATTGTCAGCATCATTTATCTCATCACATAAAATCATTAAATCGATCACAGCATAATTACCACATCATATATATCACATTTCCTCCAGGATGATTATCAAACATACACTGTCATTATGAAATAAAAGAATCTCATGTTAATCATAACTTAATAACTGCATGAATATAGTAACATCATTAACACAGTAGCAAAATACCATCATGTCTATCATGCCGAAAATACAGTTCACTCTGTCTAGCTGAGTCAAATAGATTACAAGCAATTAAAGTGAAAGGGGTCTAACTCGCCAACAGGCCTAGTCAAAATATGGGGCATTAGACCCACACCCTCTTTTGATTTCTAAATCGATATTTCTCAAGTGTTTGGATTCTTTTAGGATCATCTATTAACCCATATACCTTCTACAACTAGTTAACTTATCTATTCTCTCTAGGCAATGAACTATTCTTTAACGCACTTTTTCTTCTAGTTCCTTAGGCTTAATGTCACCCAAATCTAGTAATTTTTGGGTTTTTTTGGAGGCCTCAATCCCATGCTAATCATTCCCATTGTTCTGCAAACCTTGTTGGGTTTATGGACGTCACCCTCTCATATCATGTGTTTTACTATGGCTATGCCACTCTCCTTGGTACTCAAACAACCCTCTTTCCAAGAACCTGAACCATGTCCATAACCTAGGGTTTCAATTTTCCTTCCTTAACATTTTACACAATTTTTACTTCTTAATGGCTCCTGGAAACAAACACTAATATGAAAATGAAGAACACAGTCTACAAATCATTGTACAAGAAGTGGCTTGTGCATTCATTGAATCCATTAAACTTCAACCTATAGTTTCCACTTCCAAATTCTAGCTAGACACCATAATTTCAACACCTAAATATGGTGGTGATATGCAGAAATAAATTTTGGATTCTTGGATCCACAACCCGACCGCCTACTACTATGCCTATGTAGATATGACCAAAGAGAAAAACCTCCATGCATGTAACCATTTATATGGACTTTCCCAAGCTTGGTGGTAGTCTCACCAAATATTTGTAGAGATATATGTCAAATGCAAATATGAATATGCTACCCAACAACACAACTACATGCATCACTACGTGACATGCATTGTGCAAATATTGAGAAGTATTTTTTATCCTCTTGGTTATTTATCCAACCTAATGTGTAGTTAGTTGCAATTTTTCAAGAATTTGAAGTGTACTCAAATCAATTGTCAAGAGTCCTTCACTAAGATACACCTCCAACTTCATATTGAAGATATGGAACATGCACTTGTTCTCAAATTCAATTATGTTTTTTTTTACTTGTTTTTGTATAAAGTAGCTTTCATTAAGTGTACACCACTAGACCAAGACTTCATCTACACCCTAGTTGCAGAATTCAAGTTTGACAAGAGACCTTGAATCAGCCTTTGGTAACATAATGAGCCCATGCAATAGGTAATGTAATATTGCATGTTTTCACATAATGATATTATGCTATTAGATGTAGCACAATGTCACCAAGGTATCTCTATAAACTCATTTTGTTTTACCTTTACACCCCATAATTCCACCTTGAACCACATGTCCATGGAACCCATGTTCCCTTGTTTGAACTAGAATCTTTCAACCTACGCATATAAACCCATTTATCTTTGCTACTATACAATAATGTTTTCATATAACCATGTGAAAATGTGAGTTCCTATTAAACACTCTAAGTTGGTGCACAATTTATTTTAACTATCTTGCTTTGATATTAGGACACCCAAACAACCAATGGACTCAGCCTAAAGTGCCATTTGTCTAAAAACTCCTAAATAGATTCCTTTCTCTATCATTTTCTATTAATGATTTGCAATAGATTAAAGGCATTGAACAATGTTCTCCTTAGACTTTAGATCGATGTTGATCATACCTAGGAATTAATGTACATGAGTGTCAATAGACTACTTGAAATAAATTCCTTAAACACATATGAGTAATTTCTCAAGCAAATATGCCATGTTAAGGTGTCTTGATACGTTTTATAATCCTCCTAGGCATTCATTTCCATTAGTAGATATTAGTGTATAAATTAATTTAATAAAACTAAGTAGGACTCATTACATTCACCATGAACAATGTAACATTCATAATATATAACATCAAACCGACATCATGAATATAAAAATGGATAAATACGTTATCATATACACATTATGAAAGTCATGTGTTTGTATTAGAAATAGTTCCAACTATACATTTTTATGTGAAATGGAACATCGTTCCCAACAAATAATAATGGATTCTCATGCCCAAAAATGGAATAAGGGTAGCTCATGGTCTAGACACAAATAAAAATCTCATGCCCAAAATGCCACATCATGGATAATGTACATAGTGGGTGTCTCAATCACCCTGGAAACCCTTGCTACCCCCAGGATTATCTCCAAAATCAATCTTCCTCCTCCTTCAGCTAGAGGAAGTTTGAACCTTCTTACATTTGAGTGTAAACTAAATCTATGGGATTTGAAAGGGAAACAACAACATATTAATTTTTTCCCACATTTCTTTTAGTTAGTACACTTAAAAAATACAATTAGAATTCAAATCTTAAATACCCACTTGAGATGAGATAGTATATCATAATGGGGTTCCCTGTCTCCTAGATCCAAGCATCTCAACAAGGCCTCCTTGCAACAATTACAAAAATCAGTTAATACATAAAACTAAAAATGAGTTAGTGTATCAATTTCATTTATGTTTTATAATATTTTAATGGACTTATACATCTTATCATAGAGATATGATCCATTGCAGAATATTTCCCTTCTTGGATAGGAAGTGGAGCACTGGGTTGGACAACTTGTTTCAAGGAAATGGTGTGAGATGGAGATGATGTAGGTACATGGGTGGGGGATAATGTAGGTTAAATGGATGCAATTGATGTGGTTGTAGGGGATGGGGTTGTAATGGTGGGCGCAATCAAGGGATGGATGTGATGGAATATTGGTGAATGTTGGACATGTGGGGGGGGGCAAGAAGATATGGGTGTGGGTGATGATATAGAACCATTGGTTGTACAAGGGATGTCATCACCCTACTTGGGGGGAATAGGTATGCCAATCAATGAGGTAGGGTACCTAGTCACATAAATTAGCATGAACTATGGAAATAATGGAATAGGTGGAATATAGGAAGGGATGGGTGGGATGGTCATAGGATGGTGGAAGATAGCACCTCCAGAAATATATGTAATAGGTTTGATTAGTATAAAAGCATGTAAATTAACCATACAAAGAAAATTAATTTCACATCAAATATAAAATTAATTTAGCACATGTTACTTGCTTGAGGGGTGATCTACTTAGCCCAGGGGGAGCCCTATGGTCTATCTCTTCGGAAAGAACCTATGGAAACACAACAACATTAAGATTGATTTATCATAAATAACTTTGACAATTGCAACTAAATCAATTTTTAAACCCTACAATCATACACTCATTTGAATACCTGTATGTAAGGTGCTACAATATAGTCTATTGTTTCCATTTCAGAATCAAGGTTAGGAGGACTAATGTCATCCCACATTGATGAAGTTGTTTCATCTAAAAAAAACTAAACATGCCAAAAACATTAGTTAAATATAAATAATTTAAGCAATGTTTATCTAATAATTGTCAATTGTACAGTTAAATAAATAGTCAATGATTTACCACCATTTACAAATCATACTAACCTCAAACAAAAAAAATATCTCATTCAATATGCTCCATCGAGCCATGGAAAGTATGCCTACAATGAGTGCAATGATGGGATAATTCCCATATGTTAGAAGAATCCTTTGCATGATTGGCTATCATGGAAGATCCATGATCAGTGGGGCTTGAAGGACCTACACCTAAGGGTCCTCCATACTACTTTGGTGGGTCATGTCTTGATGATGCGACAAAGTAACTATGTTGCAGTACACTATGTGTAAGATGTGAATAGGTAGTGGCTGTGTCAGCTAGGAGATCTAGTAATGGATATGTTTGTGGAGGCATTAGGCATATTCCTAGGAGCAGATAGCACTCTCAATGGGTTAACTGTAGTTGTCGGTCAATCCTAGGAATATCCAGGACCAACCCCCTAGAACTCACTAATGCCAAAATATTTCACATGGAGACCCAACACAAAGTTAGCACATTGTTTCAAAATAAAATATAGTGGAACCTCTCTATTGTTGCCACATTATTGCAAGAAGGTTTGTTGAAAACCATGAACCAATGACTCATCTAGTTTTGTTTCCATGGATCATATGTGCACCAATCCATGCAAAGGTACCTCTTGTGTAGATCACACAGTTGTTCGGTCTTGGGATCAATGAAAACACTAACAATAGTTTGTTTCAAAAAGTTCAAATATTTGACTTGTTCTTTATTGAGACAATTGGAATAGAATTGTATCATCTTGTCCCTATATTCAGTTATGCTCAACAATTGATAGTGGACATTGTAAATAAAGACAATTATTCTATTAAGGGATATGTCTAAGGATAGACTTGATGGTTCCCTTGTGGTTCGTTGCTCTTGAAAACAACTTCTTAATTGGTTTAAATGTTGGTTAATATGGGTTTCTATGCTTGGATGGTTGTTTAGTAGTAGAGGCATGCGCACGTTATCTATTATCGTCACGAAAGTTGTGGATGCTGTCGAAAATGGATACAATGGTGAATAAATTGTTGAAGAACGTAACATCGGAATATATTCTTATTGTACTTTTATTATATTCTTTCAGAATATATTCATATTGTAATTCATAATGTAAAAAACCTAAAAGAATAAGTCAAAATAGACAAGCCATATCAATAGAATTCAGTGGGTAAACTACCCCAAATAATGGTCAGTCTACCTCAAACAATGGGCAAAACTGCCCTAGTGAAGTCGTCCCCATAGTGAAAAACTCAACTAGACATGTGTATAAATAAGAGGGTCGAATTCCTCATTTGGGATATCACAATTTCGCTCAAGTAAGTGAACAAGTGCGAATGGGAGAGTAGCTGCAACTGGAGGAATCTTATTTTTGGGTTTTCTATCTTATCTTATTCTCAAGATCTTTGTGTAAGAGCCTTTATCTATTGACGTACTAGATTGTCATTGTAGTTGTGACAAATCTATATTGAAGAAGTTTTGATTGGTTTTTCCTATGAGAGTGTTTTCCTAGGGTAAATCTTTGTGTTCACTTGTTTATGTTGTGCTTGTATATCTTTCACTGATCCTATTGCATATGGTTATTGTGATAATATATAAATTTTTTGAAGATCTAATGTAACCATCTTGGAAGTATCAAAATTATAACATGGGTTCAGAGTTATCCTGAAAGAAGACTTTGTGCAGCAGAAACTGATGGAAGTGAAAACTAGGGTTTCTTGTTTCGAAGGGTTTTCACTATAGATTGGACTAAAAAGGAGGACAAAGAAACTCACCCTAGGAGGGCACATTTTTCCATGGAGGAATATTCCAGATCCAAGAATTTTGAATTTTGACCATGTCACTACTGCTCAGGAAAACTAGGGCATCAAAGTTTTGAGATTTATCTCCACAGATTTGGCTAAAGGAAGGGTTTTCTCATGGGCTTTCTCAACTTGACATAGGGATGCATATATTTACCTATACTCTGATTTGCAAGATTCCAAATTTGTAAAATTAGGGTTTCTCTGACAAATCCTAGGTCAACGAGGTAGCAGATCTCAGAAGGAATTAAAGCAAGTACTTTGTTGGAGAATCTCTATCGGTAAGCACTATTATCTTTATTTCCAGTTTATATTCTCATTTTATTAATATGACAATCAATACCAAGCTTGAGGACAACCTTGAAGGAGATGAGAACTTTCAACCTGAAATTATAGAGTGTTGCTCATTCTAGAAGAGAATGATTTGGACAACTATGTTAAGGAGGAAGTTGCAGAGCCAAAGGAAGATGAAGACAAGGATAGACACAAGAAGAATATCGTTAGGGCCAAGACGATCATTGATGACTCCATAGAGGATCACTTGATCCCCCATGTTTCATCATTGAAGACTCTCAAGGAGATGTTTGATGCATTGAAGAGACTACACAAAGCAAAGAACATTAATAGGAAGATGACCTTGAGAAATCAAATCAAGGGTGTGAATATGTAGAACTCAGAAAGCATCCAATCCTATTTCACAAGGACCTTCAAAATCAAAGAACAATTAGAAGCTATTGGACAACATGTTGAAGAAGCCATAATTGAATTCAGAGAGGAAAAGATGGGTGAAGAAGATAATCAAGCCTTAGAATCTCATACAAAGAAGAAAAAGAGAAAGAAAAAAGAGATCTCTCATAAGAATACTAGAAGATTCCAAAAGAATCATAGACCTCATAAGGACTATTCAAACTACATATGTTATAATTGTTACGAAAATGAAGATCTTGCAAGAGATTGGACCATAAGCAAAGACCATAACAAGAAAGGAAATAAGAAGAGGTATCATGCTCATGCTGTAGAATATGATGAACCAGTTAAGAAGAGATCAAGGGAAGATTCCTCAAGTGATGAAGAACATATCTTGACTTCAACACTCACAAGGTAATATGTTTGATGATACAATAGTAATTGGAAAGCAAGAGGGATGCTTGTACAAATTAAAAGGTCAAATAGATCAAGAATTGGTTCATGGAACATAAGGCTTGCATATATGTACACTACAAGGATTTACATATTGTAAGCAAAATGGTGATTGGTATAGATCCATACAAATCATGATGGTGGATGTCACCAGGAAAAAGGATATCTTGAATCCAGTACATGAGTCCAAGGATGAAGACTTCAGAAAGTTCCAAACTAGACAGAGGAGAAGATCGAGGTCTTCAGAATTAGATGATGGAGCAGACTAGTACGCTTCCAGAAAATTCAATGACTTCTGCAAGGAAGCATAAAATAAGATGGAGCCTGCAAAACACATGAAATACAAGTATTTACTATCATTTGAAATCTTCAGTATTTTGAAGGATATTGCTCATAATAGTTACATGTAGATTTGTGATACAATTTTCTTTTATGCATTTATATATTAATAAGATTGACTATCAGTAGGATCTTGTAGTGCATGTTATGGGTAAGTGGCCTATAGTGCTGCACAACATTCCATGAGCCCTTGATGGAGCTAGTCTAGGATGAAACCTCTTTTCTAACACGTTGAGAGAAGTGTCTGCTCTTAATAGTATGTTTTGGTAGATATGGGAGGCATATAGATAGTTGTCGTGTGTACACTGGATATGGATGAGTGTTGTACTGAAGCATTAGCTAAGCTATATTGGTTACATGACTATGTACATTATGCATAAGAATTTTTCATTACATGGAATCATTCGATTGAATTTGACTTGTAGGAAATATCGTGTTTTATGACCTACAAGAGAAGGATGATAAGACTTGTTCCAAAGGACAAGTGATGACTGCTTAGCAATGACCTTCAAATAGATTTACAAATAAAGCATACTACAGAAGAACAAGGAAAGGTTCATGGTTTCTCTAAGAAAGAGGGAGTCGATTATGACAATACATTTTCTCTTGTAGCAAGATACATTTCAATTAGAGCTATACTTGCGATATCTACAGTGATGAAATGGAAGGTCACTAGATGGATGAGAAGGTTGTGTTCTTGAACAACGTAGTAGAGGAGGAAGTGTATGTGGAGCATCCACTAGGATTTAAGACACATGACAGGAAGATACATGTGTGCAAATTGAAGAAGGCCTTGTACGGTTTGAAACAAGCACCCAGGACATGGTACGACAGGATTGAGGGATTTCTGACGAGCTTGGGATTTACCAAGAGTAAATTATATTCTGACCTTTACTTCAAGGTTGAGGATGGAAAACCAATGATACTTCCCTTGTATGTAGATGGCCCGTTCCTGATAGGTGACGAGAATCGCAATGCAGAAACAAAGAAGAAACTTGATGCAAAATTTGAGATGAAAGACTTGGGTATGATGCACTATTTCTTAGGTCTTGAGGTGTGGTAGAATCCAAAATAAATTTTCCTTATCTAAGGAAGATATGTAGTAGATATCCTGAAGAGATTCAAGATGATATATTTCAAGGCCATGGCCACACCAGTGGCATCAAATCTGAGGTTTCCATGTGATACTTCTTAAGAGATGGTGGATGCAACTGTATACAAGCAGATGATTGGTTCATTGATGTACTTAACAAACACGAGGTTGGATATATGCTTTCTGGTGAACACATTGAGTTAGTACATGGTAGAGATGAGATATCTTTACTTGATTGCGGCAAATAATGTGTTGAGGTAAGCGAGGGGTACGATTGATTATGGCCTTAGATATGCGTCAGATCAGAAGATTAACCTGTAGGGTTATGTTGATTGAGATTGGGTCAGTAGTGTCACATATATGAAGAGCAGATCAAGGTCACTACTTCAGTTTGGGATCAGGTATGATCTCCTGGTTCAGTAGGAAGAATACAAGTGTGGCACTCAGTACAACCAAAGAAGAGTGCATGGGAGCTTGTTCAGCTAGCTGCGAGGCAGTGTGGCTTCAGAAATTAATTGCAAGATTGTTCGATCTCGAATTAGAGGCAACTTGTATTTTTTGTGACAACTAGAGTTGTGTGAAGTTGTCTGAGAATCCAATGTTTCATGACAAGTCAAAGAACAAGGAGATACCGTATCACTTTTTCTGGGATATGGTGCAGAGAGGAGTAGTGAGGCTCGAGTATGTGGCGACATATGAGTAGATATCTGATGTGTTAACCAAGCCTCTATCGAAAGTGAAGTTTGAGTACTTCAGGGACAAGCTTGGAGTGGTCCAGATCAATGTTCCTCGAAAGAGGGAGTAGTGAGTGATATAACACATGTGCGAAGATGCAGGTTACAGACCTAGGATGTTCTCCACATGATGCGACATGTGAGCGAGTAGTCACTGTGTGTGATGTGTGAGTGGGTAGTCATTGTGTGTGACGTAATGTATTTTCTTATTCTACGCTCAAAAGGATGCTATGGCGAGCATAAACACATGTCCAAAGATGCATGTTGTAGAACTAGGATGATCTCTACATGAGGTGACGTGGTAGCAGGTAGTCACTCTGTGTGATGTAATGTATATTCCTAGGATACACTCACAGAGTTGTGTTGCCCTGATGTGTGAATACGGAGGTTTCAGACCTAGGATACTCTCCACATGATGATATGTGATGGGATAGTAGGTAGTCACTTCAGTGACATAATTTGGGTTCCTAGGATTCACTCACGAGATGATCTGGACACATAGTGAGGTAACACAGTGGTTTCTTTGGAAATTTAATGTGTGCTCCTAGGATGGACCCACTTGATGGCTTGCTTGTACATAACTTCTAGGGATATATATATATATATTCAAGAGAGATGTCACAAGTCAATGGTGAGAGTACATAATTATAGTAGCAGTGATGATGATGACATCGCCAGAATAATACCTTCTTGTTAAGAGGGAGTGTTGAAGAATGTAACTTCATAATATATTCTTATTGTATTTTAATTATATTCTTTTGGAAGATATTCATATTGGATTCGATTATGTAAAAACCCTGAAAGAATAAGTCAAAATAGAGAAGTCGGCTCAACAGAAGTTAGTGGGAAAACTGCCCCAAACAATGGGTAATTTGCCCCAAATATTGGGAAAAAATGTCCCAATGAAGTCAACCCTATAGTGAAAAAGTCAGCGAGACATGTGTATAAATAATGGGGTCAAATTCCTCATTTGGAATATCACAATTTCGCTCAAGCAAGTGAACAAGTGCACATGGGAGAGTAGCTGCAATTGGAGGAAGCTTATGTTTGGGTTTTTTTATCTATCTTATTATTTGGATGTTTGCGTAAGATCCTTTAGCTCTTGATGTATTAGATTGACATTGTAGTTGTGATGAATCAATATTGAAGAATTTTTGTTGGGTTTTTCCCATGAGAGGGTTTTCCTAGGATAAATATTTGTGTTCTCTCACATTTATGTTGTGCTTGTCTATCTTTTAGTGAATCGGTGATTCTATTGCATATGGTTATTGTGATAATATATAAATTGTTTGATGATCTAACCTAACCATCCGGGAGGTATCAAAATTCTAACAGAAATGGGTTGTGGGCTATTTTTTAATACATATAAGAGTGTGCACACATTATTAACATGAGGGAATTATTAATGCATGTGTGTTATTGATGTGTGTGCATTATTAATGCATGCACGCTTTAAGAACATGCATGCATTAATATCATGTGTACACTTTATAAATGTGTGTATGTTCCTTTATCCATGTGGATGCTTCCATGGAGGTTTAGCATTTTCCAAACTAGGAGCACATGCACGTTTTTAATAGTGCATGCACGTTGTTGAATTTTAGCGCTCACATGCTTCCATCGTAATGAAAGTGGGTACCATATCTGTGTGGGGACCCAATATCACTTCTTTATATATTCTTCTTGGAGAGGTACATGGAAAATTTAAAGGTTTTTTTTTTTACAAATGGAAAACCAAAGGGTTCTATGGTGGATGAGTACATCGAATATAAGTATTTTTATTATTCTAGTGAATTACAACAAGTCAATCAATTCCACAGTAGGTAGATGGCCTTTGGGATGTGGACAAAAGGGAAGAGAAGCTACTCCAAGCCATTGAGAAAAGATGCATTATAAAGAGTAAGCCACTAAATTTTTACCAATTATCAATAGAGTAATTGTTTATATTGAACTTGATAAGATATGTTTTCTCTTACACTATTTATTTATTTATTTCATGAATACATAATTTAAAAATAAAATATTAATAAATGTCATCAATATATCAAATAGTTGGGTGGCTAACCATATCAAATAGAAATATGGCACTAAGATCATTACCCATATGGTGAATATGATGCCTTAAACATAGGGATCGCCCATGTGGTGAATATGATGCATTAAACATAGGGATCATATGTGGTATCCTAGATAATAATATGACTTTGTCAATTATTCATTTTATAATGCACCTTTGAATTACAATTTGTATTATGTTTTTACTAATGATCAGGTTACTACACATGTGACACAATCTTTTGTTTTCATTTTTACACGTGCATTTATTTTCATATGTGTGGGCATATGGACATAATTTCAAACCCAAGTATGTCAATGTTTGGTCTTCCACACTTGAATTTGGAGGGGAGGTTGAGTTCAACCAATCTAATCTAGGTTACATCGGAAAGATACAAGATATCATGCAAGTGGATTTATCATCTTTTTAATGTGTTATTTTAGATGTTACCTTTGACCAGACTAACGCATAGGAATATCACAACGATGTGCTAAGATATATTAACTCTTAAAATATGTAGGATGAAAATGAGCCTTATGTTTTCCTAAAACACTACAACCAAGTTTTTTAATATTTTGTATAGGGATTGATAATGTTTTCAAGCCATAGGAAGATGATAATACTATAATCACTTATTTATTAAAAAAAATTATTTTCAAAACAGATTATCTCAAAATCACCAACTAGTTAAAAATAATAGATATGTGGTATAAAACCTTAGTAAAATAAAAACACATGAGATATTCAAAATTTGATAAAGTTTACTCATTTATATTACACATAAATTACCAACTAATTAAAAATAATAGATATGTAATATAAAACTTTATTAAAATAAAAACACATTAAATATTCAAAATTTGATAAAGTTTACTCCAGCTGCGTGCAGCTTAGTCCCTGCCTTTTATGTTTAAAAAATTATAAAGAATTAAAAAAGGCAAGTTAATCAATCCCATTAACATTAGAATATGCACGACAAATTTCATTAATTTGGGAATTCAAAAAAAAAATAATGTTCAATAAATCATATTAAATTATCAATCTAACAAAACTATTACTAGTATCGAGAAACCCATTTTTTAAATTATTGTTATCCATCGTTATGAACAAGATAGCAAAACCAAAATGATATCCCTATAGCAAGCATAAGTAATAATTTTAAAGCAAATAACTTAGCCAAATTATTTGTCCCCCATCTTAATTCAACCTTCAATCTAAAAAAGTTATTATCACTTGAGTATAAGACTCGCCAACTCCACATCGTAAAGGGGAAAGTGAATGGAAGGTGAAAGGATAATAATAATTTTAATTTAACTGTAAAATTTAACATATGTAATAATAAAAGATTAATATATGGAGGCTAAAGGTAATTTTATAATAATTAATAATTAATGTAGATGTTAGTCTCTCAAGATATTAATGGGACTTTCAACTAAATTTGATAAATCCATGTAGAATTTGGCAAATCATTGAACAAAATATTAATCAATATTGTGGATGGTCATAACTTTAACAATGGCTTATCAAGGGTGAAGTAGTTTTTGTAAATATGGTGTTTATGTTTAATGTGAATCAATTAAGAGCAAAATAATTTTTTTTGTAGTCCTCAAAGTCAAACTATTGTTTAAAGCTTTTATGTTTAATTGGAATTGTGGATGGTCCTAATTTTAACATTAACTTATAAGAATGAAGTATCTTTTGTAAATAAGGTGTTTATGTTTAATGTGAATAAATTAAGTGCAAAATAAAAAAAATTTATAAAGTTTTTCAAGATAAAAAGGATGAAAGTCAAAGTAATGTTTAAAGTTTTCATGTTTAATTGAGATTGTGAATGGTCTTAACTTTAACAATAACATATCAAAATTAAAGCATCTTTTGTAAATATGGTGTTTAAGTTTAATGTGAACCAATTAAGTACGAAATCAATACTTTTTAAAGATTTCATGTTTAATGTGAACAAATCAAGTTCGATAATCAAAATATTTTTTAAAGTTTTTAAGGACAAAAAGGGAAGTCAAATTGTTGTTCCTACATTGTTACAATTTAGAAAATAAAAATTTTGGTTGTTTCTAGATTTATTAATCAATTGAGTTAGCATAGTTGTCTTTCTTAAGGATATTAATCTTTGAGTTATGTGTGTCCAAGTTAATTTTATGATGTGCCTATGTTAGTGGTTAAGGATTCATAATTTTCTTAAAGTGTGCAAATCAAACATAAGCGATAATAAATTAAATGTATAAAGTCTACAAGTAGACAATGCACATATTACAACTAAAAACCCCTATAATAATAATATTCTCAACTTGTCAAATACCATGAATTCCCAAATTCCCAAACTCCCAAACCACTGTGACTCTAAATTTCTTAATTTCCCCAATAAATGCAAATCATGAATTCTCAAATCACTTGGACAATAATCTATGGTGAGTTAAATCTTCTTTGATTCCTTTTTGTTTCGAAAAGTCAACCATTTAATAAATTTTCAAAATCTGTTTTTTTCATTGTCATGTGTTGCCTTTGTTTCATTGGGGTTAACAATTTTTTCACTCTTAAAGAGTATATGATCCACATTCAATCTCAACTGCTTTACAGTAAATAGCAGCTAGGTCCCTGTTGTTATGCAACATGTGGCTGATTCATATTAATCTTTGCTTAGAATATTATTATCCATAAATAATGAACCTCCCTGTAGCATATCACCCAAACCTTAAATGTGCCATAATACCATAGCCAAGTGAACCCGGAAGAGTATGTAGATTCACCATCTCTCACAACCCCCTCACGTCGACTCTCCCCAAACCCCCTCACCAGCAATGCCATTCCCACCATGATTCCCACTCGCGTCCTTTGGAGTGTAAGTTACTATGCTCATTTGTCTTGTGATTTTGAAGATCACATGATGATGATATGGTATCTAATACAACCCAGATGTTCACTCAGCAATAATCATACCAGTTCCATTGAACGAAAAGGAGCAGTATTACCAGAATTATTGGCATATAAATTTGTTTATTTGGTACAGAAAATTAGAAAGGTTGGTTTTAATTTCAAAGGATATTATACTTTGAAATTTTAATAATGTTAAAATATAATCAACCATGAAACTATGTATATAGTTCATTAAAAGAGTTTAATAAAATATTATATTTTTAAATTTTAACAATGTTAAAAAATAATGAATAATTTAATATTTAATTTGTAATTTTAATACAATAATAAATTAACACAGTTTTCATCAAATCAAAAATCAAAATTAAAGTAAATAAAAAATGTGCAGCTATGTTGCTCTCCTTTAAAAAAAATGACTTAGCCCATTAATCTCATTCTAATTCTTTCTCCAAATTAAATGATTTTCTATTGCTTTATTTATTTGTGCTGAACAAAATAAGTTATTGGATTTAAATACATTGTTTTTTTACGACAAATCTTTATATTAGAAGAATGCACTTGATATGCACTATTTTATTCATTAATATATTACGAAATGTTAGAGCTAAAGAGTCAAGAAATAAACTCGAAAACTTCAGCTTTAGTAGAGTTTTGATGGTAAATCATGTCGAAGCAAAACATGAATTCTCCTTCCTGGTTGTGCTCTGAATATTTTGAGATGAACTTACGACATTACGAGCCAAATGGCATATTTTTCAGCGTTTCCCGTGCAATAAATGGTATAAAGCAAACAAGCACATAAAATTTTGACATAGTCTATAACAGAGGCTTTAAAAAGCAATAGCCATTTCAAACATTTAGTCAATCCAAATGGACCAGAAGGTTGTATTCAACCATTTAAGTGAAGAGAGAAAATGATTACGATAATTTTAAAGTTCCTTTAAATCTAAGGAATTGGAATATTGCGAATCCTATAAAATTCATTGAAATGTAAGTCAATATAAACGGAAAATTTTTATATACAAACAATTAGGCATAAATCTGCACCTAGGATTAATTGAAACATCATATATTTTTAATGCACGTTTCGAGTTTATGTTTGCTTGGATAGATTAGTACTCAAAATAAAATAGACACAGTAAGCAAGAACATCGATGGTGAATCAATACTTTAAAAACTACAAATTACAATAATAAAGAAAGGCATCTACAAGCTATTATAAACTCAGTGACCCATGACTATGTCTTTTGATTATGGCATGCAAAGCTTGTTAACTCATACTATAAATTACAATTTCTATTAAATCACAAATAAATGGCTACATGTGTTTCTATTCACTCTACCACAGCATAAAATTAGAAGTATGCACCACTTCAATGTAATGTATCTTCAAACCAATCCTCCTTGTACCTACTATGAAATTCTTCTATGATTTGGCCCAATTTATGCTTCATATCCTTTCCATCCTGAATCTGCACAGTTCTTCAAACCAATCCTCCTTGTACCTACTATGAAATTCTTCTATGATTTGGCCCAATTTATGCTTCATATCCTTTCCATCCTGAATCTGCACAGTTCTTACATTGCCACAATTTGTAAATTATTCAAATTATGAATGTCATAATCATTGCTTAGCAAAAGCTTAATTATCAAAACAAATAATTCACATCATCAAACCATGATAGTTACTGTGCTCACGAATGAGTGTGTTTTTGGTCATATGTGAGCATTAACCATTCTCATAGTCATTTTAATACTTCTGTTTAATATTTGCACTGAGAGATGTGTAATTTTAATACTTCTGTTTAATATTTGCACTGAGAGATGTGTAATGGAGACTTAATTTTTTAGTTGTGTAATGGAGACTTAATTTCTTTTGTCCATAAGATTTAAAGGTTATATTTTCTAAATTTAAAAGCCAAAAACTAGACTTCATTAGATTTAAGAGATTGTTATTGCTATTTTTAATTAAAAAATAAAACATCGAGTTCTATTAAAAAAATACATGGAGTATACCATCGGATCAGCTCATTGGGGAAATAATGATATTACTTAACCTGGGCAAGTTGTGGAGCAACTAGATAGAGAGAATCGGTTGGGGAATAACCCTAATTCCTGCTGAGCCACTAGCGAATCGAACCTTTCTGCCGCTTCAGCAGTAAATACCTGAAAAACCATTATTCATAGGCTTCTACCAGCTATAGTGGATGAGTTAATCGTTTCACCAGTGCATGGGAAGAGCCAGGAGGTTACAATGCCTATTTCGTTAGATTAGCTAAGACAGGGGAGGGGAGGATTTTTAATGCTTTTCTCCATTTCCCTCGAGCTCAAATTTGAACCACAGTTTAAACCAAAGTCTATCACGCTCCCATGCCTCCACAACCAAAATCATTTAAAATATATTTATATTAATAATATTTCTTCCCAAGATGGAGATGGCTCTATGTTAGTTATGTTTCTTCGTTGCCCAGAAAAAATCAGAGATACATACCATTGAAGTACTGGACTTCTTAAAATTATAATCGTAGGTTTAATTACGTTGAACAATTGAACAATACTATCAACATTAAAGATAAGTTCAGCTACAAATGGTTATCAATAAAATATCAACATTAAAGATAAGTTCAGTTACAGATGGTTATCAATAAAATAGGATATTGAAAAAACGTAGAATCTGTTATGGTGACCCACAAAACCAGAATATCTGAGTATTATAATTTATATAGGGTATGTAAAATGCATTTGTGCCAATGAGCTTTTTAAAATTCTATCAGCTCCAACATCATAATTGGTCCATGTTAATGTGTAAACCAAGCCTCAAACTGAAGTTAATACTAACGAATATGTTATTAAGTGCTTCATCCACAATTTTTACACCACTACTTACCTATTTTTTATACTCTTCATCAGCTATATTGCTGTTCTCTAGATTTCAACATTGGTAATCGGCATATTCCTCTGAATGTCGTATTGGGATGGCACTGAGTTTTCTGGCTCTCGAAACTTGGCATATATATCAATTATGTAGAATTTCCTTGGTCTTAAAACAAGGCTATTGCTGTTCTCTAGATTTCAACATTGGTAATTAGCATATTCCTTACAATCTGCAGTCACAAAGAGGCTTAGCATGGCACGGTAGTCGTCTATCACTTGTTCTGTTCACTACCACCAAAGGGGATCTTTACAGCCTCCATCACACTCTGCGTAGCACCCATAGCTTTGTCCCCCGCCTGAATTCGCATTAGCTTAACTCTATTAATTTTTAATAGATTCAAAACTAAAACAAACTTTCAAATTCAATTGTTAATCTGTTCAATCCCATCTTAAAACCGGACAGTACAATATTTTGTAATAAAATTATGAAGAACCTGTTGGAAGAAAGAGCCAGTTTGTTCCTTCCCCTGTTGAGTTTGTAATAAAATTATGAAGAACCTGTTGGAAGAAAGAGCCAGTTTGTTCCTTCCCCTGTTGAGTTGAACCCATGACCGACTGACCCATTCCCTTGGTCGCTTCAGTTGCCTGAGAAGCTTTCTGTTGAGTCATGTCCTTCATCTGACCACTCTTCGCCTGAGCGGTCTCCATCATCCCTTGGTCAAAACAAAATATATACAATACCATCAATAACAATAAAAACAATTTCTAAAACAGTCCTGATTAGAGAGAATGAGAGAGTACAAATAATAAAACTGGTTACTTGAGTTGTTTGTTGATCTTTTCCAGCTTTCTCCTGCACATATGGCTTGTATTGTTCGACCATTTTTGTGAATACAGAAATATCCATCGACTTCTTCAACTGTAATGCAAAGTATGCGATGCTCTGATATGCTATTACTGCAATGCCAAGATTGCGTTGAAAAGAATGGGAGAGAGGTCCCTTATAACTATCATGGAGGATATCCCTTGAGATTGACATGTCTCTAGCTATGTGAGAGTATCCTCGATAGATGTAGTGTGAAACCTTGAAGGCATGTCACTTGTCACCATGCATCAAAATAGACAGAGTCAATAACGAAGCAGACGACCAGCCCTGCTAGAACTGCAAGCATTTCGTCAGAAATGTTACTATGGCAATGTCAACTAGATGCTTATGTCATTATGTTCAATTGCTATCTACTATAAACAAAATATTTAGATTTTAATATTTGCAAGTTTAAAGTCGTTCTATTTTTATTTCATTTTCATTTTTACTTAATTCTTATCAATCAAGAAAATTGTCTTGTCAAGCATTTTCCACCAATTAGACTTACACACCTATTAAAATATTTTATTAAATAAATATGTAAATTATTTCAACATTAGATAAACTATAGAAAAGTTTTAGAAATATTTTTGTACAAAGCAAATTAATACTAAAAAGCCGAACATATAATCTATGCCTAGACTAAAAATATACCAAATTACAAGTTTTGAAATTTAAGATGCATAAATTAAAATGAAAGAATATATCAAATGACAAGTTTTGAGATGCATAAAACTATAACTTACTGTGCTGTGCGAGAACATATATGAATGTTGACATTCATAAAAAATGAGAGGCTAGAAAGTTTAATGCAGTCGTGACATGTACAGTTTACTAATAGCTTAAACATAAGCTTTTTTAATAATAATAACAAGAATATTTTAGCTTAAAAAATTATTTTATTTTATTAAAAAATACATTTATAAAGTTGAAAAAAAATATAATAAATTATTATATTGTTATAAATAATTTATTTTATATATGTTTTATTAAATAAATTTAAATTAACAAGTTTAAAAATTTAATATTTAATATTTATTAATATTTAATTTAATTATTAATATAATTAGATGTTCTAAATAGATATTATCTTTTCGCTTATTTATCTTGAGTATAAATTTAAAAAAGAAATACATCTCAAAAAATTGGATCCCTTTCTGTGTATGATAGATACGGGTTTAAGATGGATCTATGCTGGTATAATTTCAATCTTAAGATCCCACGTATAATTTCAATCTTAAGATCCCACGATATCATTACCAAACATCATGAAATGGATGTCACTTTAAATTTATCAATATTAAAAGTTACATACAACATCAAAAATATTGTAGATAGATTAACTATGTTCAATTTTTATGGAAATTTTTTTAATTATTTTATTTTATTTCAATCTTAAAATATTCCTAAATTAACAAATTTTGATACCCACTTGTTAAAGCATCATATATGAAAATAATATTAAATGACCAATCATTTTTTTCAATGTAGTTTATGGTTCATATATTAAATGACAAATCATTTTTTTCAATGTAGTTTATGGTCTTATATATACTAGATCCATAAAACCACTCAAAAAAACCTTTAGCTTGTGAACATTTACTTAGTACATATACTAGATCCATAAAACCACCCAAAAAAACCAACCTTGTGGACATTTACTTACAAATTATGGTATCAAAATTGATCATTAATAAAATAATAATAATTATTAATAATTTTTTTTATATTATATATAATTTTTACATTCTAAAATTATATAGAATAAAAAATGAATTTGATAAAAAATATATTATCTAAAATTATAACGACCATTTTAAGAGCCAAACTAACAACTTGCCAGACTTTTCCCCTATTTGTGAAACATACCTCTGACTGCATGTGAAGTAATTAAGTGTATATCTATGATATTTTAAGTATATATTTTAACAAATTATTTTCCAAAATTAGCTCCTAAGGAAATATTAGTGAGCTGGTATCAAATATGTCGACACCACTGTACGAAAATATTGATTACAATGGAGTCATAATGTGCTCAATATACACAGTCCTCCTAATCATATTTTAATGTATGTAGAGTCTCACGGCACTGTTTCAATGCATAGAGTGTAAAATCTCATGCCATTAGTTAAATCTGGATCCTCTGATCTCTTTCTCTGCGTGTGATGCGTTAGTTCACCCCATGGATTTCAATTTCAGGGATTTATTGAGGCGGGCACTTCGTTTATTGGCCATGGTGGCCCTCAGGAAACCGCTGTCTAAGTTTGAAGAGTTGATATCTCTGTCAAACACAATGATGGGGATAGTGCAGTCTAAGCTGGCATTCGCTCCTCTGCTGTTTACTTCAACTCCTGTGAGGCATCGTTCCAGTACATCTACGGTCACAGTTCCGACATACAACACTGCCTCATGAGTCTGTAATTGCTGTTTCCTCCATGCTTCCATGAATTTTAGTGGCTGTGTATGAAAATATACTTTATTTTTCTTTGGATCGTTTTCTGAATAATCTTGTATCCATTCTGCTATACATTCCTGTATTATGAAATGAAATTCTATTAGCATGAATATTAATGTATTAATGATCATCTACACAGATCCAGCAATAGCTGCACCTAAATTTTTACTTCATGTAAGATTCAATAGGATGGAAAAGCATATTTTAATTTCACGTAAGTTTGCATAGGATGGAAAAGCATAGACTATCGAAATAGAGGGCTGCACTAGTTTAAACCCAAACAATTTCATGGCAGCAGAATTGCACTGGTTGAAGTACAGACCAAATTCATCCAGGTTGAAGTACAGACCAAATTCATCCAACCCCAGTTCTGATATTAACTATTTTAAACACTAACACAAACCCATGTGACTCTGGCTTGATATGCACTGGTTTAAAGTTTAAACCCATCTAATGCTGGGTTTGATATGCACAGCTGTGAACACTAATCCAAATTTATGCAACTCAGTTTTTGATATGTATTTGTAGTTTTGATATTTTTAAGCTATCATCACCAAAATCCTACTCTCTCCTACTCCTACTGATTTGGAATACTAACTGAAATAAACTTATATCTGAACTTTGCACTGTGTTAAAATTAACCTAATCTATGAATTTTAATATGCTTGATAAATCCAAATTTAACATAAATTTTTTAATTTTATAACTCTAAATAAATTTTTTAAATTACTTTTTAATGTGTAATAACTTATAAACCAACATTATTTTTGAAATATATATATTTTTATAAATTACTTTAATTAATTTTTTTACATAACTTTACCAATTATAACATCTATCCCAACATTGTTTGGTGAAGGGGCATAAGTGCTTGCCTATGCGAGAAAAACTCTTCGACCCCTGGGAATAAATTCTACCCATAAGCTTGCACACACCACCCACTTGAAGTTTTTGTTTTGTATATGTGATGTTGGTTTTTGTTTGGCATTTCTTCTATGACCCCATGGTCCATAATCATTTTTTTTCATTACTCTAGATGCAATCGGATGGATCTGTAATAATGCTTATTTTACCTCGCTACTTTCACCCTAGATTTAATGGACCTTGACACTTGTTATTGAATTAAAATAGTCAAGTAGGGTTTTCAAAATCGGCATCGCGGAAGTACCCGTGATCCCTGTCAAAGTGGTTAAAGAAAGATCCATATAATGAAATAATGTTCATATAAAGAATAATGTTTATAAGAAACCTAGTTATCTTCTGGATATTGTTTCTGCTTTCTTTTATGTTTTTGTTTCGAAGGATTGTAAGTTCTGTATTATATAACTATTATTAATGTACACTATATTTCTGAGACCTTTGGTCCATTTCAAGGAATATAGATTTACATGACAGTTGCAAATTAGGGTAGAACTATTTAAAATATAACTATTATTAATGTATATTATATCTCTTATTAATGTACACTATATCTCTGAGATCTTAGACCCATTTCAAAGAATATAGATTTACATCCCAGTTGCAAACTAAGGTAGATTTATTTAAACTTTTTATAGCCATTTAAAATGATACAACCTAAACTTAAATAAACCTACCTTGATTTGTTTAATTTTATTCTGTTCTTTTAAATTTTATTTTTTTCCCTTTTTCCACATTACACTGGAATTACACTCGAAGAGCAATTTGAGGGCAAAGTCAAATTGTCTTTTAACGTTTTCAAAATATAGCGATAAAAATAAGGACCCCAGTTCCTGTTCTACCTCTCGAATTCGTTATAGAATGACTTATATGCAGAATATTGGTGTTTGAAACCTATTTTATCATGTTGTTATTGTTTCTCCATGTTAACAATTCCATCTATTTATAAGAGTAATTTTTATAAGAGTAATTTATATTACTAGTATGAGGATTTTTTTAGTATTGTTTATTTTGCTTAATTTGGGGTGGACTAGCTTTTATACTTTTTCGAAATTGTATGAGGATCACACAATTGTATTGATTTTATTCCTACACATTTAAACTAAACAATTATTAAAAATATATATATATAAAATAACTGGTAGCTATGCATTGACAACTGATAGCTGATGCATTAATACCTAGTAACTGATGCATGGATACTGATGAATGGATAACTAATAGCTCGTAGCTAATGCACATATAACTGGAAGAACTACACATGGAGAACAAATAACCTGTTCATACAGTTAACTTGTCACTACCCTTATTTATCAGCCACAAGTTAAATGATTGTGCAGCCACAAGTTAAATAATTATGCTAATATCTAGAAAATGTTTCCCATTACTATTATACTTTCCAATTTAATAATAACAAATTTGGAATACAGAGTAAATTCTAAAAATTTGGTAAGAGTTGAAATCTTATATGAGATAAATCTTCACTGCAATTATTCTGCTATTATAAGCTGGGATTATACTGGTTTCATCTCATTCTGTGAATTATAGTCTTTTTATGTACACAGTAGTTTCGATAGACTGCCTTGGATAACACGAAAAAGCCACACCGGGGCTTGTGGATAGATGAGTTAAGCTTTTACTGATTAGTTTCTCATAATAATCAAGGTACTTTTTTGAATGGAGGAGAAACTAGTTAAACATTCTTGACACCTTAGAACTCTGAGACAGATTTACCCGGAAATTTTTCAATCCAAGATACCACGATGTCACCCATGATGTTTGAGGTTTCAGTTTAGATTTTGCGCTCGCCCACATAGTTTTAAATATACTTGAAAATGTATTCTTCAACTAGAATATGTAAACATTATATTTTCTAGAAAGCATGGGAGGTTACATAACCAATTGAAGTCCATCATGAACATGTTGGTGGCATGTGGCTAGGATGACGAGGTTGTATTGACACATTAATCCAAGTTCCAACTCGATGAAAAAGGAGTCCAACTCGATCGAAAAGGAGTTGGTGGCATATGGATAGGGTGGATAGGGTGATGAGGTTGGAATGACACTTTTAATGAAGTTTATTAGTAGCAAAGTCATTTAACTTGTAGTTGGTAATAATAATAGGCCACAAGTTAAGTGCCACGAATAAGTTATTGTTAGTTGTTCTTGCTTTCTTCTAGTTAAACTTGTCTACCATGAATTTCTCTATCCATGCATCACTTAAGAGATATTCATGAATAAGGAAGAGTTATAAAAATATTATTGATTATTGATTAATGAGCTACCCCTCTTCAATCTTTATTGATAAAAAGAAGAACAAATAATGCCATTACAATCAAACTCTGAAGGTGTATTTAAACACTTATTGATCCAGGTGGATATCGGTGGCAGCCCACCTCTTCCAACTGGCTCAAAACAGTTTTCTAGCAATTTTGGTAAATTACTATTTTTAGGAGTTTTTTGGGTCGTGAACTTCCAGAGCCATTTTGAGTCCCTAAACGATGTTTTTTGGTGATTTGGGGGGCCAAATGGTTGCCTTTAGCATCCATTTGGTCATAGTCAAAAGTTGTAAATCTCGGATAGCCCTTTCCAACGGGCTACCAAGCGCCCCAAACGGAGATCGTATGCAAAAGTTATGACCCCGGGAAGTTCACTGTTCAACTAACCACCTTGGGGCCGCAAACTTTATGACGGTTCATCTTCTAGGGTTAGGTTTTTGGATGTTTGGGATTCTTTCCCTCATGCTTATGATAAATAGGCCCTTTTGGCCTCTCTTTGTATTCATCTTGGCACAAATGAGCATAGCGGCCACATCTCTTCTCAGAGATAGCTACCACCATTCTAGCTATTGTATTTTACAGTTTGTTTTATTTCCGCTATTCAATAGAATATGTGTTTACTGTATCTCTGTGTTCTTTGCAATATATCTCTGTATATGATTCTGTATATGTTATCTTATTTCGTTCCTGCATAAATCCGGATCACTTATTGAAAACCTAAAAATCTAACCTAGCTTTTGCATGCATGCTTTATTAACTCAAATGAACTGAACTGCTAAATAGAACTAAAGCTAAAGCTAAAGCTAACACTAACATGAGTAATTACTATTTATAACACTCCCTCTTAATTATGACTACTAACTTCTTTTACAATGCCTAAATTATCTTTATGAGTTTCAAAAATACCTTTTGTCAATGGCTTTGTGAATTGATTTACAATGCCCAACATGAAATTCACCATTGTTCAGAGATTCTCTCATGAAGTGATGTCTCATATCAATGTGCTTGCTCTTCTGGTGAAATACATGGTTCTTGGATAGGGAAATTGTTGAATTGTTGTCACAATAGATTGTTGTTGGCTGTCCTTGTTTCTATTGAAGACCTTCCAAAAATCATGCTGCTGATGTTGATGCTACATACTATGCTTCTATTCATGAAATAGTCACAATGGGATGCTTCCTTGATTCCCATGAAATCACCCGTAATCCAAGATGAAAAACATGATCAGAAGTGCTCTTCCTGTCATCTGAACTTCTAGCAAAATCGTTGTCAGTGAAACCTGTCAAAACATCATACTCAGTGCTTGACTATAAAATTCCATAGCTTGAAGTCCTTGCAACATATTGTAAGATCCTTTTTCCAACTTGCTAATGCGAGTCTTTGGGAGACTCCATGAATGTGGAAATCAATTCGACAACATACATAATATCTAGTCTTGTAGCTATGAGATACCTGAGACTTCCTACAAGTCTCTTAAACAATATTGTATATACTTTGGGACTGTCATCTTCTTTGCTCAAATTTGTACCTATCGTGTAGGTGTCAATTTGCAATTAAGCATTTTGAATCGCTTAAGCACTTCATTAGCATATTTACTTTGAGAGATAAATATACATTTTTATGACTATTCTACCTTTAAGCCAAGAAAGAACTTCATTAATCCAAGGTCCGTCATCTCGAACTCTTTCTTTATGGCCTCCTTGAACTCATCTACTAATAGGTCACATGTAAAAATCATATCATCAACATATAAACAAACTATTAAAATTTGTCCATGTTGATTTACCTTTGGGTAAAGAGTTGGTTCACTAGTGTTTTTGCTAAAACCCTTGATGATTAGATAAGAATCAATTATATTGTGCCAAGCTCTTGGAGCTTGATTGAGCCCATATAGTGCTTTCTTCAACTTGTAAACTTTCTCTTCATGTCGTTTAATTTCATACCCTTGTGGTTGTTCCATATATATTTATTCTTCAAGAATTCCTACTTGACATCTATCTTATACACTTTCCATTTGTTCTGGGCTGCTATTGCTAGGAATACTCTCACTGTGTCCAACCTTTCCACCGGTGCAAAGTTTCTCCAAAATAAATTCCTAATTGTCGCGAGAAATCTTTGCTACTAAGCTTGCCTTGTACTTGTCAATCTCACCTTTTTCATTGAGTTTGGTCTTATAAACCCACTTCACACCAATAGATTTCTTATCTTCTCGTAGGTCAACTAGATGGACCATGTACCATTTCTCTCAATGGAATCTATCTCTTCGTCCATAGAGTTTACCCATTGTTCTTCTTTTACTGCCTCTTCATAAAACACAGGTTGACTAGTAATAAAAGCGAAATTGGTATTTGCATCCAATTCATCATAAATATATTGTAATATTCTAGTCTTTATATTACTGTGTTCAGATTCATTACCTGATTGCGGACTAGGAGTATATCGATCTGCTGATCTTGATGCTTCACCTCGAACTGAGTTTCTAGGTAACCTTGTTGGAGTATTTACTATTGTTGAAGATGCTACTAGACCTTTTTGTCCAATTAGCTCTTCTTCTTCTTTATCTTCTAGTTGGGGTATTGTAGCTCCCACAACCTTGTCCATGGTTCCATCTCATGACTCTTCCTCCTTGAACAACAAATATCTACTGACGATAACCTTTTTGGCAATAGGGTTATACAGTTTGAAGGCTTTAGATTCTTCACCATAACCAATAAAGATACATTTCTCACTCCTGTCATCTAGCTTTTTTATTAGTTCTTTAGGAACATGAGCATAAGCAATGCAACCAAATATTCTTAAATGAGAAAAATTACAACTAATACATGTCCACGCTTCCTCTCGTAATTTGTTCTTCACAATTTTGGTGGGAGATCTATTTAGCACATGAACAGCACAAGGCACTGCATCTCCCCAAAATTCACAGGACAAGATCCTTCCCTTAAGCATGCTCTTTGCCATATTCATGATGGTTCTTTTTTGCATTTTGAAACACCGTTCTGCTGAGGTGTATATCTTGTAGTGAAATACCTCTTGATTCCATCATTTTTGCAATAATCATGAAATTACTTTGAGTTATACTCTCCCCCTCTATCTTTCAACCAGAGCCTTAAATTCCTTGAACTTGCCAAAAGTTTCAGACTTATCACGAAGGAAATATACCCATGTTTTTCTACTTAAATCATCAATGAATGTAAGAAAATAATAGCTTCCACCAATTGAATGATTCTGCATTGGACCACACAGATCAGTATGAATAAGTTCTAGAGGTGCACATTCCCTCTGAGACATACCTTTAGGAAAGTTATCCATGTGCTTCTTTGAAATGATGCAACATGCACAACCCTTTCATAACTCCTTCATAGGGGGTAATCCTTTTACCATCTCTTTCTGCTGCAACAAATTTAGACCACGAAAATGAAGATGTCCATATCTAAAATGCCATAACTAATAATCATCCATGCATGTGGCTTTTTGAGCAAAATATCTTACCTTGCTGCTACAATTCATGAATAATGGATGTACATCATGTTCCTAGTCACTTGTACTTTGATTATCAACTCTATATTTAGGGGTTTGTCATATATTTCACAGTCTGATCCATTAAAGAAAAGTATGTATTTCTTTTCAGTAAGTTTCCCAATGCTAAGAAGATTATGCTTCAATCCTAGAGCATAGTATACGTCTGTGATTGTCTTCTGTTGGCCTTGTTTGGTCAGAATGTTGACCACTCCTTTTCCAAGAAATGGAACTACCTCATCTATGCCAACTTTGACCTCTGTCTTTAGTGATTCATCTAGGTCTGCAATTAAACCTCTATCACCTGTGATATGGTTACTGGAGCCACTATCTAAAAGACAAAGTCCCTTTGGGATTTCATGTGTAGCATGACATGTAAGAAATAACATATTGTTACACCAAAATGTCGTCACCCTTGTGCAAGTGTCACAAGTGTTGCAAGTGTCGTCATCATGACCGTTGCAAGTATTGTCATTATGACCAAGTGTCGTCATCATTGTGATAATGTCGTCATCTTGACCATTGTGTATACATCCCTGAAGTCATTTGGACCAAGTGCTCATTTGGAGGATTTGTACTCAATTTGTACACCCTTTTGAGAGGTCGTCACAGGTTGCACACTAGCAACATGCGATGTCGCAGTTTGCTCTATAACAGGGTGTGATGAGGTCTGTTAATGGGCAAAAATAGCCATTTCGAGATCTTTCTCGAAGCTTTCCCATTTAGGGGCTTATCCCTAATCTCTTCGAGAGCTGGTACTCGACCCCTAACACATTGGGAAGATCCCCTATCTCTCTCCTACCATCTGTCAACATATCCTATCCATAACCTCATCCACTTAGTCCTATATAAACGAAGCTCACTCCCATACCAAAGGGAGGAAGACTATGGTATCTACATGCTGGTGAAATGTCTCTCAAGACACCTTCACTCACCTCTTGGAGAATTCATGCTTCCTTGGAAGGGCTTGGCAATTGGCTTGTGTGGAGAAGGGCTGCTACATTAAGTCATTGGTTGTAGTTCTATATCTCTACCATGTACTCCTCTATTTGCAGTAATACAAATTCTTTCCACCAATATCGTTCTCAATGTGTAATGATGTTGTGTTGTTTACCTGCTTAACTGTTTACATAGATCTCTTATTGTATAGATGCTCTTTACTTGTTTCTCCTTTCTGTGTCTTAACAGGTCTTGCAGCTTGGATCTGACGACCGTGGGATGTGAAGCAACATTCGAGAGAAAGGATAGCGAAATCAAAGAGGTAAGACATCTAGTACTTGATCCTTAAGAAGATCTAGGAAACGTGTTTGTGGTCTGTTCTATTTGTTCTAGACTCACATTGAGCTAGCAATATCCGGCTTGCCTCCGGTTGAGTGGATTGTCTGGTAACAAATATGGCAACCATACTGGGGAGTATTCTTGTTTAGTGATCATTAATTTGAGTCGTTTTCAGTTGATTACTTGACACAAGCTTTGTTGTCATTTCTTTTGTCATTTTCCTTCTTAGGATTGATTCCATTGTTAGATCTTCACGTTGAAGATCCTCATCTTCTTCCTTTGAGTTTATATAACTCAGTTTCAAACCTGTTGGTGGTTCATTATCAGAATATCTGATTCATTTTTGAATCTAGAAATCGCCTATCGCACCTGGGCAGTGAAAACAGAGCGACACTGTGTTTTTCTAAGTCTTTGTTCTTTGACTGTTACTTGCTCATCGCGTCCTGTTCATTAGTAGACTGCGACATCATCGCAGATCTCATGCAGGTAACCTGCAACGTCACACTGTCTACAAAGCCCAAGTGCACCGATCTGTCGAGACTTAGCATATAGGAATCCATCCTCTTGTTTGACAGTCTGAGCCTTGTTTTGATGTATGAACTCCCTTTGTACTGTACGATCCAGTCAGAGACCCCATTATTTTATTTTTTGTGTTGAAAGTGTCTGGTATTTTGTGTGGATTTGTATTGGGTCCCATATTAACAAGTTTCAGTTTGGTAGTGGTGAATACTTTGGTTTCCCCACCTTCATCCACTTAACCTTGTTATCTCTCCTCTCCTCACCTGATCTGATCTTTGCACTAGATCTGATCCCAAACTTCTTTTTGCACATGCTATTTGGCTTGTTTGTATTGGTTTTTGGGTCTTTCGAGATTTGGATTCATGTTTGGCTCTTTGAGTAAAAACTAGTGTTTTGCTTGCATTTTTAAGCGAAATGGGTTCTATTTTTGAAAAACAATTCCCCCTCATGGCCGGGGGGGGGGGGGGCATGAATCATGCATTCTTCAGTCGTTTTGACCCATCTCAGGTTTTGAGATCATTTTTGGTTTGGTTTGATTGACTTGTTTTAAGGACTTGAAAAGTGTAGGATATCCATGTCTTTCCGAGTCTCTCTTTTTTGGGTTATGCATCTTCTTTCCCTTACATGCTAAGCTATTTAATCATTTTTGGGAAAGATTGATTCTTTGTCTCCGCTTTAGTTCAAAGAAAAGCTTGATTTTGTCACTCTTTTGCTATATTCATGAAATTGGAAAACATAAGTATTCTTCTTTTCTTTAATTTGATCATTTGAAATGCTTGGTCTCACACTCATAAGAAGAAGAAAGATTCGTTTCAGTTTTGTGTGCATTCGAGTTAGATAAGATTGTTAAGTGCTTATCTTTGTCTTACATTTGATTGGAAATGTTTGTTGAATCCTTCTTTCCATAGATTAGATGTGTCTTTTTCAAGTGTAAAAAGATAGGAAATGAGTTATAATTATTGCATTTGGTAGATTTTGAGCCTTTATTGAGTATCTTTGAATTGTTTGGGTGCTTGCCATTTTTCTTTGGGAATTTCTGAAAGATTAAAATGTTGTAGATATTCTCTCACTTTCTATATATAGATATGAAAAGTGTTTAGTTATCAAATTCCATTTTCGGTACATGCATTTGAAAATTGAAAAGTGCTTCATTATTTTGTCTTACACATTGATTAAGATTAGTTGCATCTTTCATTTTCTTTGTGCTTTTTAACTGATTATTATAGAAAGTTAGAATTATTGCACTCTAGGAAGGAATTCTTCTTTTCGCTACTGCTTAAGTACTTTTCGTTTGAAAGAAAGAAAAATCTCCCCTTACCTTAAGTAGTTTTCATTGAAAAAGAAAGAAAAATGTGCATTGTCATGTAGTTGAGGATTGCATTATGTTTACATTTATGTACTCACCTCATGCATCCACCTAACCGTACAAGATAAAATTAATGCTAGCTTAGGTTAAAATCATTTAGCAACTTGTGTGTAAGTTAGAGATGTGTTCCAGCGTCTTTAAGCAGGCAGCTATCATTATTTGCCAGCACTGTAGTCTGGGGGTATTGTAGTCTTCGACGTACATCGGTATATCGAGCTCCTTCACGTACCCACCAAGTACCATAATCCGTACTTGGCGTATATCGAAGGGTGTATCACGTACTCGACACGTATATTGGAAGGTCTTGTGCCAACGGCTATGCATTAGACAGCACCACTACGGATTTGAGCTCCCACGTACCTTGCGTATATCGGGAGACACCATTAGGATTCCTGAAACCAACCGAGTTAACCATTTGGCCGTCTTGGCAAAGCAATACACCGAGGACAGCACTCGGGGAGATTAGCACGCACGTACTGTCTAGATAATCGGGTATGTAGGAAAGGGTACGGTCCCAATCCTTCTTATCGCATCATATTGTTGGACCCTACAGTATATCGCAGTTTGCGATGCTTTGATAATCCCCTGAGGTTCCAGACTTTGAATCCACTCCTATTCACACAGTTTGCTTGTTGCTTTTAGACTTGAGTAGTGTTTGATCTGTGTGGTACTTTAGAGACTCTTAGGAAGTTTAGATATGGAAGATTCTTCTGGGACTACCAACCAAGGAACCCCTTTCCAAGATATGCCATTTGTTATTCCCCCTTGTGGAAATGTTGGTCCTCCCTTTATGGCTACGTTGATTCTTATGGTTATTCTCCAATCTAGTTATGCCAAGTGCACCAATCCTGTCGGACCTAGGTCCTTCACCACATGAGCGTCAATCTCATGATGACCCTTCTCCTTCTCTGTCGAAAGTTGAATCGGATTCCATCGCTTCCTCTTCTCCTACTAAAAACTCTCATGTTAGTAAGAAGGCGAGTGTGAAAAAGAAGAAAGGGAAGACTAAGAAGAAAGATAAGAAAGAGACCAAGCATCAACCATCTGCCTCTGATGGCAGTCATTCTATGAGAACACCTCGTAAGCCAAATTTCCCTTCCAAACTTTGCAAGGGTGATCACCTGCTCAAGAATTGTCCCAGTCTTTCTCGTGTGTCAGAAGTGTGGTCTAAAAAACCAAAACTGCTTGTATTGTCAACCTCTGACCATCATGTTGATGATACTCCTTCAACTAGTGACCCTTTGGTGAAGGGTTGGAAGGGTAGAGTTGCATACCCTTGCTGGATATGCAAGGGAATGCATCGTAGTTACCTTTGTCCAAGCATGGATGAATCTTCATGGTGGTTGGAAGATATTACTAGTTCTCAATAGGTGCTTCCAACAAGTGATAGTATTTTGTCCCTTGACCCCCTGCTGGTTGACCAAGTGGTCAATTCAGTTTCATCTGCAATTGATCCCACTCTTCCTTCATAGAGTGAAGTGATTGAGTCGATTTCATTTCCACTCGATCTCGCTCTTTCATTAGAGAAAGTCCAGACTAAAGCAGTCACCATGACACAATCTTCGTATCATTCTTATCTTTCAAGTGAGAGTGAATTGGAAACCGTTGATGTTTTCCTAGTCAGTTCAGAATGTCCTAGGCAAGGGGAAACCCTGTCCATTCCTACAGGACCCCCCCCAAGTACTGAGGTCATTTCCTTTGATTGGAATGGTCTAACAGAATCTCATCTTCCTTCGAGTATTCCTTTTCAAATATCTGTAAGAGTTCCCGATAAAGAAATCTTTCGTACGATAGTTGATGAAGGAGCTTCTGTTAGTATTTTATCCTCAACTGCTTGGCAAGCTATATGTTCTCCTTAGTTTGTGCTAGTAACTGACTAGATTTTGGCTTTTAATAAAAGGCCTACCGGACCTTTAGGTATTCTCCTGCAGTTACCTATCACGTTGAGAGGTAACACTATTTATGTTGATGTCATGGTTGTCCAAGGTCCTTTAGATTTCAATCTACTCCTTGGACGTGATTATATCTATGCTATGAAAGCCGTCGTGTCCACACTCTTTTGAGTGATGTATTTTCCCTATGATGGGAGGATTGTGAACATTGATCATCTCTCCTACGTGACACTCACTCATCGCATGACTCCTAGTCATCAGACTTCCCTAAATGTTCCACATGTTTTAGTGGTTTCTTCCCCCTAAGGGTAGGGGGTACGAGCATAGTTTATATTCTGTTTCAAGCTCGTTAAAAAATGGAACCAACCTTCAAGCAAAGTTTCTCTTTGATTTCAAGCTTGCATAAAAATGAAACCATTTCACACGAGCACAGTTTATGTTATGTTTCAAGCTCGTTAAAAAATGAAACCGACCACTCTAGCATAGTTTGCCTTTGGTTTCAAGCTTGCATAAAAATGAAACCAATCTATTGGAGCATAGTTTTATTCTATTTCAAGCTCGTTAAAAAATGAGATAGACCCCTCTAAGCATAGTTTACCTTTGGTTTCAAGCTTGCATAAAAATGAAACCATCCACTCGAGCATGTTTTATTCCATTTCAAGCTCGTTAAAAAATAAGATGGGCCTCCTCAAGCATAGTTATTGTCTATTTCAAGCTTGTGTAAAAATGAAATAGATCTCCCTCCCATTGGTTCGAGTCTCTCGCTAGAGTTAGAACTCAAACCTTCATTTCATTTGATTCTCGTTCCCCCCCCCCTTGGTGAACATTTTCATATCAGTAGCCAGGTTGGTAGTTGGGTTAGCAAGTATCATTTTTAGACGAAATTAAGCTTGGGGGCATGCCACATGTCGTACCGTCAACAATCATGTTGAAGGAATACTACCAGGTTAAGCCACTAGCAATCATGCTGGGGGCATTTACCAACCTCTGGGCATCATGTTGGGAAGGAACCCATCAATGAGCCTTAACCTATGAGCATAGTTCTCGTTCTATGTCAAGCTCATTAAAAAATGAAATAGGATCCCCTGAGCATAGTTCCCGTTCTATGTCAAGCTCATTAAAAAATGAAATAGGTTTCCACTACAAGAGCATTGTTCCATTCCCATGTCAAGCTCGTTAAAAAATGAAACGTACCCTTTCCCTTTGAGTCGAGTCTCCTTGTAGACTTAGTACCTGAACCTTCTTTTCACCCTCCTATGCCTTAGGCGAATGAAATGAAACTTGGGGGCATGTCTTCAACCTCTGAAAGTTACGTTGAAGTCAACTCTATTGCCTCTCCACACCACATTGGAGCTAAGTCACTTACTTTCAGCAATGATATTGGGGCACACATCAACCTTTGGATGCCATGTTGGGGAAAAGTTCACCATTGGGAACATTTTTTAGCATACTTTCCTTTTTAGGTTTCGAGCTCATTTAACCATGAAAATTATCCCAAGCATAGTTCATTTTCTGTTACAAGCTCGTTAAAAAATGAAGTAGACATCATGAGCATTCTTCCAACCTATCTTCGAGCTCGTTAAAAACAGTAAGATGGCATTTGAGCTTACTTTTCACTTTTTTCATGCTCTGGTTGAAACATGAAAAGTGGTTTGAGCTTACTTTTCACTTTTTTCGTGCTCTAGTTAAAACATGAAAAGTGGTTTGAGCTTAGTTTCTACTTTTTTGTGCTCTGGTTCAAACATGAAAAATTTTCCGAATGCTTTTGATACCATTCTCGTGCTCGTTAAAAATTTGAGTAAAAAGGTGTGTCTAACAAGTATAGGTTTATCACTTTATCCGGCCTCGCTAGACTATTTATGGAAAAAGAATTGTGCCAAGTTTACTTTTTCCTTTGTCGTACTCGGTTATCAACCATGACAAAGTTGTTCATGGAGTCCTTTTAAGCTCTTTTCAAACTCCCTAAATAAGAAAAGATTGCCAAGCAAACTTGATGCTTTCACACTTGTAAAAGCATTTGAATGATCATCTTTCTGGTAATAGTTTACCCCTTTTTCGGACCAGGAAGCACTATTTACGAAAAAGGAATACTCCAACCAACCATGGTTGGAAGAGTCCTCTCCCACGTTGTTTTACCCATTTTCGGGAGATGAGGCTAACTTTACGAAAAATGACCTTTTGGAGTCTCCTTTAGTTCTTTTCAGACTCTCTAAACATTAAATGATGCCGAGTTTTCCTTCTTTGGACTCGTTAAATTTTAAACATTGAAGGGCCCATTATGGGACAAACCCCTCCTTTCCTAGGTTTGGAAAATATTTGGGATTGGACTCATCTATGAGATGAGCTATACCGAGCATCTAGTTACCCTCATCAAGCTCGTAAAAAACACATGAGGCACTCATCATTTATGATGGGAAAAAGGAAAGTGTTTGTGTTACATACCTTAGTGGCAGTTTACAATCATTCTTGAACATGGCACTCATATGCATTTGCATACAGTACTTGGGCCATCTATTTTTCTATGAGTCCCCGCTTACATTTTGAGTCCTGTTACTCCTTTGAGTCATTCGGAGAAAGCTTCCACTATTAGTTGCATTAGAATTTTGCATCATTCTCATGTCAATAATGCCAAGTCATACCATGCCCATGTTCAAGAACACGTTCATCACTCATCATTTGCAGTCAGTACACACGTCGTCATGCCGTTGTTACTTTGAGTCAGTCTCACATGTTATTGTACCATCCGATCCACTCTACACATCTTTTGTCGTGTTTCGTGTCGATTGATGGGGGATTCATCATGGCCCTCCTTCGATGGATTCATCCTTGTCGACTTCAACTTGTCATCCAAGGATTGAATCTAGAAACCAACCAAGTACCTTGGCCCTGCATGCCTCAATGGCAAGATACCTTGCTTTCATCATGAGTTTACATCATTGACTCTTGATTGAAAGATTTCATCTTGCGTTCGACTTCAACTTATTTATTCACGCTCGATGATATGTACTGTGATACCTTGGCAATCATTGACATTAATGGTGATCTCCCTCGCACTTGTTAACGGTTTACATCAATGACTGGTAATCAAGTGGTTTCTACCATGTTCGACGTCAAGACATTTGTAACCACATGGATAGATTCGTATCATTGCGGGTTTAGCTTGAAGACCCTGGGGAGTCATGTTTTACCCAGGTTGCGATGGAGTTTGTATTGAGTGATATTACACAGATCCACTTTTGTATTGGTCGTGGCTGTGTTATAATCTCATCATGGATCTACGCTTATGTCTAGTATCCATGATTGTGTTCAGTCGGTCATTACTCCCATGGATCTACAATGTATTGGTCGGTAGCCATGTTGTACTACATATGAGATTGTCAGTTCAGGGTTAGTTGTACTACAGCAGCATCCTTCATCCGACAAGTCTTTTACCATTTTCTTTTCTGTCAAAGCACTTCACCTGTACATCCTTAACAGCTTCATGCTTTGGGGGGCATTCTGTTACACCAAAATGCATCACCCTTGTGCAAGTGTCATAAGCGTCCCAAGTGTTGCAAGTGTCGTCGTCATGACCTAGTGTCGTCATCATGACCGTTGCAAGTATTGTCATTATGACCAAGTGTCGTCATCATGGCCATTATGATAATGTCGTCATCTTGACCATTGTGTATACATCCCTGAAGTCACCTGGACCAAGTGCTGATTTGGAGGATTTGTACTCAGTTTGTACACCCTTTTGAGAGGTCGTCGCAGGTTGCACACTAGCAACATGTGACATCGTAGTTTTGTCTATAGCAGGGTGTGACGAAGTCTATTAATGGGAAAAAATATCCATTTTGAGATCTTTCTTGAAGCTTGACCATTTAGGGGCTTATCCCTCATCTCTTGGAGAGTTGGTACTCGACCCCTAACTCAATGGGAAGATCCCCTATCTCTCAACCTATCCTTTTCATAACCTCATCCACTTAGTCCTATATAAACGAAGCTCACTCCCATAGCAAAGGGAGGAAGACTATGGTATCTACATGCTGGTGAAATCTCTCTCAAGACACCTTCACTCACCTCTTGGAGAATTCATGCTTCCTTGGAAGGGATTGGCGCAATTGGCTTGTGTGGAGAAGGGCTGCTACGTTAAGTCATTGGTTGTAGTTCTATATCTCTACCATGTACTCCTCTATTTGCAATAATACAAATGCTTTCCACCAATATCGTTCTCAATGTGTAATGATGTTGTGTTGTTTACCTGCTTAACTATTTACATAGATCTCTTATTGTATAGATACTCTTTACTTGTTTCTCTCTTCTGTGTCTTAATAGGTTTTGCAGCTTGGATCTGACGACCGTGGGACGTGAAGCAACATTCGGGAGAAAGGATAGCGAAATCAAAGAGGTAAGACATCTAGTACTTGATCCTTAAGCATATCTAGGAAACATGTTTGTAGTCTGTTCTATTTGTTCTAGACTCGCATTGAGGTAGGGAGATCCGGCTCACCTCCGATCGAGTGGATTGTCCGGTAATACATATCTTATTTGTTCTCAGAGGTATTAGTCACATTAGAATTCTTTTTTTCCTGATCAACCTTTTTCTTTTTACATTCATTAGCATATTGGGCAAATTTATTGCAATAATAACACTTAACATTAGATTTATCTAACCTTTTTTTGTCACAGTTCCCGCCTTCATTGTTATGATCATGATTTGATCTTCCTTGCCATTGCTTCGACCACCTCTGCCTCTTCATCTTGATCCTCCTCTTCCTCTACCTTTTGAGGATGAGATTTGTGCTTTGAAATCATTCTCTAGAGATGACTCTTCATTCCTGTTGATTCTAGATTCATATGATAACAACAATCCGGTCAACATGTCTATAGAGAGAGTGCTTATATCCCGTGCTTCTTTAATTGTTGCAACTGTCAGATCAAATTTGTTGGGTAGGGATCTTAAAACCGTTTGAACCACCCTTTGATCATCAATATTTTCACCATAGGTATTTAGCTGATTAACAATCCCCATGACTTGGGTCATGAAAGAATCCATTGTGTCTGATTCTTTCATCTCCAAATCTTCAAAAAATATTCTTAGGTTTTGGAGTTTAGCTATATGTACCTTACCAGCACACTGATAACTGGTCACCAAAGTTTCCCTTGCTACTTTAACGTGCAATAAAGATGATATATTTGGAAATATGTTGTTACCCAAAGTGTTCATTATGTGATGCAGTGCCTTCGCATCCTTCTTTCTATGAATCCTTAAGATATCCTTTTCTCCATTTGATAGGGATTGATATGATGCATCATCTATTTGTTCGGAATAGCCATGCATGAAATATTCCCACACATCTTCTCATCTGAGATAAACCATCATCCTTGTGGCCCAAACATCATAGTCATTTTTCCCCGTAAGAGGAGAAATTTGAGACTTATTGTTTCTAATAGAAGCCATAGATGTTGCAGAGTCTTTCAATGGATTTTTTCAAATCTCTTTTTTTTAAATAAATTCTCTTTTAAAAGAGATTCCACTTAACCCCTTAAAATTTTTATAAAAAAAACTTTAATTCCAAATATTCGCCCTTTTACCATATAATGCCAAATAAAAAATGAAAATCACATGTCCATTCACCCTCTTTAATAAAATACTTTATGAGGAGGACAAAAACCAAAGATGTTCATAAAACATGAGAAACTTAGAACTCTTTGTTTTATTCAAATTATACCTTTGGATTGAACTTACAATTCCAACAATACCTGCCTTAAGAGAATTCTCCTAACAGTGGTTCTTTTCTTCATGGTTTCTTCAACAATAATCACGCGGCAATGTTCAATGTGAATTACACACGCTTATATCTTCTTTCAACACACAACGGTGACTCTTTTTTGCATGGGATCTCATAAACCTAAATTTTCAACCATGATTTTTCGCACCTCCCGTAGAGGCTTCCACGCAACAACCCCAAAAAAATTATGCTCTATGTGGTATGATAAGGGCATGAAAACTCTGAATACTACTAGGACATGAAAAAATCAAGAAATTTTTAATTTCGAAAGTATGCTCCAAATTTTCGCTCCCTCTTTTAGATGAGACCAGCGCAAAAATTTCTAGAAATTTCCTTTGAAGCTACGACTTCTCTTGCAGGCTCAAGATATTTTTCCTTTCTCTAATGGATCTTCTTCCAAGGCTCTGATACAAATTTGAAGTTTGGAGACATAAATAAACACAAAGATTATGCAGAATGAGCTACGACTCTTCAATTTTTATTGATAAACAAAAGATCAACTAATGTCATTACAATGAAACTCTGAAGGTGTATTTAAACACTGACTGAAAACCTAAATATCTAACCTAGCTTTTGCATGCATGCTTTATTAACTCAACTGAACCAAACTTCTAAATAGAACTAAAGCAAAAGAAAAATCTAACGCTAACAAGAGTAATTACTATTTCTAACATGCATCAATTACCTCTTATTTCTTATATTCCTTTTTTTTATAATTGTTTATTTTGAATTTTGAACTAGTGATACACTTGTCTGATAATTGTGCAATCTAGGACAAGCATAGGTGTTATTCTACCCCAAATTCTAAGATATAAACACATATCAATGTAAATATTGAAAACCTAACTAATATCTATGGGTGAATCCATGAAGATGGATGTCTATTTCGTGAGAATCGGGTGCCCGAGAAACATAGAGGAAGCTATTCGGCCGAATAACCATTGTTATTCGGCCGAATAACCATTGTTATTCGGCCGAATAACCATTGTTATTTAGCCGAATAATCTATACTTTATTCGTTTGAATAAATTTTAACAGTTCACCATTAAAAATACTAGAGACCTCGAACTGTGTGTGAAGCAGTGTCGGTCGAAAAAATTGTCCGACATTTTTTTTTTCGCTGAATGAATATTTAGCCGAATAATTATCCGGCCAAATCAACAAAAATCACCGAATAATTATTCAGCTGAATCAACAAAAATCACCGAATAATTATTCAGCCGAATAATGATTCGGCCGAATAGTTATTCGGCCTAATTATTCGACATAAAAGCTCAGTTGCGGCCATTGTTTGTTAGTTTTTGGCCTACAGCTTTTGGAACCCTCTTGCAGCTGTTGGACCCCATCTTTTTGTCCTCTCCTACAGCTATTGCACCCCGCGCTTGTTGCCCCTTCCTGCATGTCAACCCCGTCCGTGCCTGTTGGTGGATTCCTCCTATTGCTTGACCTTGATTCCGGTGGATTCCGCCTATGGATTCCTTCTACTTCCTTCGGTGTGGAGATCCGACACCCTATGTTCTACCACGCCTTTTGCTACCCTGTCGACGTGGAGTGCGAAGTTGACAATGTCCAATTGGAGTTCAACGTGGAGTTGGAAAGCATCCAGTGTAGGTAATATTCATCAATTTTTTGTTTAGTTTTTTTTTTTTTTATCTTTGATATGTTAATTAGTGGTTTGTTTGTTCACAGGTTTTGGTTTCAGTTCTTTGTTGTTCGGCTTCGCCGTTGGGCTTCAGTCGTTGGTGTTCAACTCACTGTTGGGCTTCAGTCATTGGTGTTCGGCTTCGTCGTTGGGGTTTAGCGTTGAAAAACAAACAGGTATGCAAAAAATCAATACCTATTCATATTCAACATTTTTAAAAACTTCGTAATTAACTAAAAATAAAATATAGGTATGGTGTTTAAATGAAGTTTACTATATTGTCTCAATTGAATTTCATGTATGTTTCAGCATAAGTTAGAATATGAATAATTAAATAAATAACAAGAACTTTATTTCTAACAGAGTTCATGAACTGTATGATCAGTTCATGAACAGAGTTCATGAACTACATGATTAGTTCATGATATGTACAATCAATGTTGCCATAATGTAATCCGAACCCAATACATTCGCTTATGTAAACCAAGTAGATGCTAACGAACAACCCATTACATGCATAAACATAGTGCTGATTATAACTCCATATTCAAATGGTTATTCTTACTTGTCCTTTATATTTATGTAAAGGTTGCTTAGGGTTATATCTAGCTTATAGAGTTAGATATGATGAAACCTATACATTACTATAACATGGATAATATCAGTGAACGTTGTATCAACATAATGTACAGTATTACTCTTGCTTATAACATTTAAATGTTTACTTTTATTACCCTAACTAAGCTTATTTCCATATATAAAATCATACCCTATTACTGGCTCTATAATGCAGTATCATCATAAATAAGCCTATATGGAATTAGAGAATACACTAGCTTACTATCAATCTTGTAGAATAAGTGAGAGATGTTTTAACTTATTGTTGTTTAGGATTTATACCTTATAGTGAGGAGAGACACCACCAACATGGGCGGGGTTGACAGGTAAATAGATTCATTGCATTTCATCTAGTTCCTACAAATGAAAGAGATCAAGATATCGAAGGATGTACCTTTTATCGACGACTGGTCCTAGCTTTCGCTTGGTCTTCTGCTTGATCCTTCGCTATGATGAACTTGCAACACAAAGGAAACCTTCCTCGGCGTATCTTGACTATAATACATATGTTGAATATTGAAAGCAATCAAACATCAACTACAATTAGATACTAAGCCAAATGAACATACAATCCAATAGATATTCGATTTCAGACAGGAAGGGTATTTCCACCTTTTTATTGTCAAAGTAACATGAATTAGTGAAAATATATCTAATCGGTCAAGATGCTTCTGCAACCGAGTCCTGGGCTCTTTCTCTTCACAATGACTTGGGAATTCCTCCAGCATAACAACACTTCAAGCATTCCTTCTAGGTCCCTCTCTCATGGATCCTCCTTGTATTTATGGGACAAGGTAGGCAGTTGGATTCGAGAGGTGGTTGAATTGGGAGATTGGGGAAGTTGCAGAACCAGCTTCAACTAATACCAATTCGTAATCTTAATATATTTTTTGATTTCATCTTAAGATGTGTGTGGTTTTCATACAACAAGAGTAGTGCACAGAGAGCAACATCTGTGCTTTGGAACAAGCGTTTGCAACTTTTTTGAAGGTGTGCGTTGGTTGTCCTTGAGGAAAGCAGCGCATCTTTTGAGGTGTGCACTGATTTGCTAGAGCAAGAGTAGCGCACATGTTGTGAAACCAGGGGAAACATTAATATTTTCAGCTGTAAAGAGTAGTTCCAACCATAACTCATCTAGGTCAACCTAGCTCTTCAATCCATGGTGTCCTTTTGTGTGATTGACAGAGCAATGTGATCACAGACGGAGAAGTGCAGATTTGACCTATAACACTTATGAACACCAATAGCTTGGTCAAGCTTTAATACTGATATCGCTTGAAGGTTAGATATAAGAAAGTTGCATATTGAATGAGTTGTAGTATTAAGATAAACCCTATGTTACTCGACAGCTATTTACTAGTGCTTATGATTACAATGGTTATAAGAGTTGAAATAATGGACTCCATCTTTACATGTTATATCGCAAGCATTACCCATATTAGCTTATGTGTGATAATTAGGGGAATAGTTTGTGTTGATACATTGTCAATATATGCTAATCATATAACATCAAGCATCATTAATTACAAAGAGTGTGTTAAGTAGAGATAAGGTCAATGGTAATAACAACACATGAATACGGAGGATCAATCATTGATTACCGTAAATCAATGACATTAATGCTATATGATACTATTTATACTGGTTATTACTCAGCCTAACAAGGCTCATTGATTAGTGAACAACTTGTACTATGCTTGTATTGATTACAATGGTGTTTATATTCATAATAGAACTAGTATGAACACTGATTTTACAACACCTGTATTAATAGTATAAGCTCATGTACGAAACCAAATAAGCATGAGTTGATGAACTCCATTCATGAAATCTGTTCATGAACATTGACTGTACAACACCTGTATTAATAGTATAAGCTCATGTACAAAACCAAATAAGGGTGATTTCATGAACACGTATGAACTCTGTTCATGAGCAGAGTTCATGAACTTGAATTCCTTCAGTGCCATTTGGGCAACCTAAAAAATATAGAGTTGCATTTTGCAACACCATTGTTACCATAATTATTCCATCTTTCTCAAAGCCTCTCAAAACATTCCACCATCTAATGCAAAAGTGTTACTGAGACTATAACATACCCATAATACTAAGTACTTTGTGGAGCAACATGCTATAGAGGCAAAAATTTGTAATATTAAACATACCCAAAAATGCCACCTCTCCCATGGCTCTATTTACAAAATTCCAATGGAGAACATACCAACCCGATAATATATTTTTATATTTTCAAGGTCAACAACAATTAAAGAATCCTAAATGTATACGACATGTACATAGGAAGCTACGATTCACTTAATACTAAGGCTTGGTCTACAATTAAATCTCAAGAGGGAGATAGTTGGATATCAATAGGGTAAATATACGTACATAAATTGAACCCAACAGAAAAATGCAAGGACTTATACATCTCTTTTAAAGAAGGACATAGTATATACATCAATATGAAAATGACCCATCGAGTCCTTTATAATGTATGCTCCTTGATAAACAATGCAAATGCAGATTCATAAGGATATGAGCAACATAGATATATTAAAGTATCCATCAACATTTTCTTTTAACCGTGATCAACGTAGTTTCTTTAGCAGCTAGGTCGTAAAACCTTTATGCATTACCATTTCGTAAGCAACTATCAAGTACTGAGCTCGTATCCATCAAAAAACAATCATGTCAGGAAGACTTTTAAAGGTGTCAAACAAACTAGAGATGGATTCTATCCATCTAAATATTGGATCAAATGTACTTCATTCGTCAACTCGTATGTTGATTGTCTGGATTAATAATAAATAAAGTAGGTTAAATTAAATGTATTAAATAAAACCATTATAAAAAGATTGAGACTAGTCATTTTCCAATATTTGAGATAATTGCATGAAAGTATATGTATATATATATATGTAATTATGTTGTTCATTTATGTTATATCGTTTTATTGTGTAATTACCTTTATGATAAGGTGAGCATGAGTTTCGACCACTTTTTAAGATATTTTCCTATAGAAACTTTTGTTCACCGACGGAGTTCATGAACAGTAGTATAGAAAAATATAATTAAATTAAATTATTTTAATAGTGTTAATATTCTTAATGTTATTATATTAGACTTGATAGAACAATTGTTAAGGGCCTAAGCTAATGGTACTTCAATGAAGTGATTAGTGTCATATTAACACTACTAATATAATTAAATTATTTTAGTAGTGTTAATATTCTTAATGTTATTATACTTAGATCTCCATTAAATCTAACAAGTGAGAAGGAAGAAAGACCACATTGGTGCACCTCATTCTTCTTCACACTGACTTAGCCACTTTCAATTCACAAACTGTAAAATAGATAATAATTGTTGGCCCACCATAGGGCTGAACTTTATTAACATGACTAGACTAATATAAAAAATAAAAGTAATGTACAGAACTCCCCTTGACATGGGTGTTGTATCTCAAATGGTTGGATGGTCAAAATTACAATTGAGCATAACAACAATTACAATCTTTATTTTGTCTTATATAACATAATATCTTTTTTTGGGAGATTAGGTTAAATGTTTGGAATGTTTAAATATCAAAACATGTAGAATTTGAATATGTTATGAGTTGATAGTTGTGTAAATGTAGATATCATATCAAATGGAAAGAGAGGAGTCTTTGAGGAAAAAGTATAGGAGGTCACCACGGTCATCATGAATTGGTGTCTCGATTGATGATCAAAGGTTGCCGACTTCACCTCACGATTCAAGCTTATTGTATAGTTCACATTCATCTAATCACCGATGAGGCCAAAGGGGTACAAATGATTCCCCTATATCTTCTATGGGAGAACATCGATCTCGACCTTCTGTTGGTATGAACATTTATGTTTTAATACATGTATCAATTGTAATTTTGTGTGTGTTCAAAAAGTTTGTACATGTTTAATTTCAATTGTGTTTGTATTTGAAGTAGAGCAAGGTTCCGAAGAGGCTCGTAACTCTACAAAGAGGGATGAATATTGAGCAAGGAGGATAGATGCTGAACCCAATGTGGGTGTAGAGAAAGTTTCACAAGAGGCTCGTAATTCTACACAGAGGGACAGAGGTCAAGCAAGGACGACATATGTTGAATTAGATGTGGGTTGTACACCCATAATAACTCATCCATCTGATTTACCCGATGAGCTTCCATGGGAAGGTGGTGTTCAACAAACGACCCTTGAAAGTTGTAGATCCCACTATGACAAGTTGCAAAATTATCTTTCTAGTTTGGATCTCGCTCCAGAGAGAAAACAAAGTCTAGAGATTGGTTTGCGATCATTGCAAAAATTCATTGAGGAATATGAAGATCTCGGACCAACTACGAATGGTTTTTTGACTTGATGCGGAGGCGAAGGGCACAAGGGATAGGTCCGGACAAGTGGGATGTTGTGAAGGAGAGAGTGACAATAGAACATGCCAATTCAATGTTTTACTTCAAAGAAGGCCTAAAGCGAAAAATGTTGAAAGTGCAATATTTCAAGCACCCTGAACTTGCATCTAATATATGATCGGTTCCTTGTAGCCTATGGTCGGTTGCCATGGAATGATGAGGTTCCTAATTATTTCACTAGATTTTTTTATGTAGAGTTTTTTTTTTAAATATGAAGCCAGACTATACCAATCTTCATTCTGACTTTTATGGAGTTGGAAAGGGGTGAATATACGATCGAAAAGGTGCTCTTAGAGATCCCACAACTCTTCTTCCTCCACCCCAAATATCTATCCCACCCAAGCTTGTGGAATTAAAATCAAAGATGGAGCCCACATCCCAACTTGGGACAACTGCAAGGAATTTTGTTGCCGAAGGTTTAACACCGGATTTGTAGGATTTGATGTGGGATTGGTTCGAGAGAGGGCTCGAGCCACTACTCGTCAAAAGTTTGTTTACAAAATGAATTTTGAGGTAGATGGAATGAGCATTGAATATCTCAGGGCTTATGCTAAGGTTTGTCACGATATAGCTTTGAATTTCCTATCCAATGATACATTGAGTATAGGAGAGGTTTGTTGTTTATGTACATACAATCTATTTAATTGTTTTATTCATTTTGAATTGAACATTTTGTTACATTATATCTATATGACATTATGTCTTTTTTGATGTATAGTAATAAATGCATTACGCAAATGTTTATTGGTTGTAGTTTTGTAGAATGTTGAATGAACATAATTTTCGACTCTCCACTAGTGAAAATGTAGAAGAGCATCTAGGAGAGGTATATTTATTATTTACATATTTATATTAATGTTTGAAAGATATTGTATGATTTTTTTGAATTTTAATTTATCTATGTATCTTATTGTTAATGTGACTTATCCATGTAGGTTCATTTAGATTCCAACTTTTTTGATGATTTCTCATCTCTTGTGAGGTCATGATTTTAATTTTTTTGTTTTGGTTTTAAGTGAATTGTTTAATTTTAGTTTATTTTTCTTGCACAATGTTTTATTTATTAACAAAATTTAAATTTTAGGGAACACGGGAACATATGGAAATTGGTGGTGAGGATATAGGTTCTTTGATGGACGTGGATATTGGTAATGAGGTAATTTTGTTAATAATTGAACTATATTCTTTTCAATTTCCTTTTTTGTAAGTTTAATATTTTATTTTTTTGAATTTAGTTTAAAATTGTTTGAATAATTTATGAGATTCATAATTTTCTTTGTTGCAGGTTGGGTCTCTTCGAGGCAAAGGAAAGACCCCAGTGGATGATAGTGGTGGACTTTCATTCAGAGAATGATTTTTATTGGGCCTTTTTTGTTTTCCCATACTACCATATTGCATATATCTTCATGTTGATACATATGATGTAGTTGTTTTGGACATACATGAACTTTATTTTTGAGTTATATCTGTACATTGAACTCACATGTTTAGGAATCTTTTTTTGGATTATATACATGTACATTGATCTTACATATTTTGTATTTGCTTTGAATTATCTAACGTTTTTTTTGGGCTAATTACATAACATAATTTGTGTGGTAAATGGTTATAATATGATTTTGCATGATGTTCATGAATGTATGTTCAATCTTGAAATGGTTTTAAGATACTTTAGTACACATGTTTTAATGTTTAAATTATTTTATTTTATGAATAATATAAATTCCATGTGATTGTTGTTGGAGTTTGTCCTCGCAAGCTGAAATATTTTAGATCATTGTGTGATGTAGAACAACACTATTTAGTTGATGTACCTTCTTTTTGTAATTTTCAGATTGCAAATTTTATGTAAAGTAGACATTAATTATTTGTTGTTTTAAATTAGTTCATAGAATATAGTGTTTTGTATTTTGCACTCTGTTAGGTGAGTTATATGTCGTAATAATTACGTTGCAGTAAATTGCCCAACTATTTACTTGTCAATCCGGGGTACGTAAACTGACGAAGCATGTGCATTGTTTGTGCAAGACTGCAGTAGATCTAATCTAACTTAATCTAATTTGCTGAAATCAAATTAATCTAGGAAAGCATGGAAACACTAATTAGGAAAGCATTGAAATTGCGTAAGAAAAATACAACATGTGAAGAGTTAACAACAATGACATAAGTGAGCTCACATCTATAAATCCATAATCAAATGGAAAACATGAAAGCATAACAATGGAAGCTTAAATCACATTAAGAATCTCAAATCAAAGACTAATCTAACAAGTACAAAATCCAATCCAATCCAATCTTCATTACAACCCTCTTACAAGCTTAATCTAACCTAATTCCAACCTAATGGAATGGAGAAGGAGCACTCTTCTTTATACATAAGAGTCCTTAAGAAAAAGATAAGAATGCATTAATTACAGATCCATTATTCTCTCAACTACTCTCAACCAATTTCCTATTATTACAAGATATGGTGCCTTCAAATCCTCCACATATCTCTCATGAATCCTAGATAAGATATGCCAACCAAATCTTCCATGATATTCTCCTTAAGAATAGGCTTGAATAACTATCTCCTTTGGAATGGTGTAAGAGATATTTGAGAAGTCTCTTTGATTTAATCATTCACATATTCCTACACATTACAAAGCTCACACATAATTGAGATATATATGAAAACATGTATATTTTCTAATATTTAATCATAAATTCACTCTTAATACTAAAATGAATAAAGTGGAAAATAATAATGTGAAACCCAAATGTATTTATGCAAATGATATGATGAAGGTTTAATAGGGCGATGAAATGTAAGGAATAGTGAAGGGAAAGGTGGATGAAAATACGACATTTCTGAGTCCTAACACACTCCTGAAGCTTTCTTTATTGAGTTTCAGTATATGATAGCCTTAAGTTTTGATACCTATGCAAATCTAAAGTTACAAGTTTTAAGACCTGCATGGTTTAATCCTTGAGTGCAGATTTGTAGTATTGACAATTTTTGAGAACATATATTTGAATTTTGGAGTGCAGATGTAAGAATCTATGAGTGTAGATGTAAAATATTTTGAGTGTAGATGTAAATAAAATTTATTGAAGGTTTCATATATTTGAATTTTTGAGTGTAGATGTAAAAATCTATGAGCACAGATGTAAAATATTTTTAGTGTAGATGTAAATAAAATTTAGTGAAGGTTTCAACCCTCTTAGTTGTCTTTCAATATATGATCTTGGTTTCAACAATAAACTTGAATTTCATATAAATGATAATTTGAATCTTATATAAATGATTTGAATCTTATATAAATGATTCATACTTTCAATTTTTAACTAATGATTCATATGTTCAATGTTCAGGTACCACACTTTTGTAGTTGGTGAACTATAGATGCTGCTGAAATCATGGAAAATGGGGATTTAACGATTTTTTGTTTTTAATCATAAGTAAGGATTTCAGGATTGTGAATCTTATGCTAAATTAAAACAATGACTTTCGGCAACAATTTGATGAATTTTCATCAGTTTGTTGTAAATAACCATTGCTTTAATTTAGCAAAAGCTTCAAAATCTTGTAGTCATTGTTTGTGATTAAAAAACAAATGATTGTTATCTCCATTTGCCATAATTTCAGTTATGTGAACTTAACTAGTTATGTTCAATCTCATCATCATATAAAATCAGATGTTCATGTAATCTAGATCAAATGGAACTGAATTCTATCCACACAGGTGATATTGTGAAGAATTCAAAATAAGATCTTCATATAATCTAGATCAAATGGAATTGAATTCTATTTACACAAGTTATATTATCCTTGTGCATGTATCATTTATTTAAAAACCATAGGTTAGCAAAGTTCCAACAAATTCATGGATCATATTCATATGAACTGTTCAGCTCACCACAAAGCCACTAATCGATCAACCCATTTAATGGATCAATAATAATAATTTCCCACTATTAAATACATTAGAGAAGCATGAAATGGATTCATCACAATCCAAATATTTTCACAGAATTACACATTAAAGACCACACATATTACCCTAAAATCCTTCAAATTCAATCAAGGTCAAATGGTTTTAACTATACAACCACATATCAAAATTGATAAGGATTCCAATTTAGGATTTTCTTCACATACTTAAATACCATAGATCCCTCAATATAATGGACTCAATTAGCTTAATCTAATACTTGTAAAATTACATTTGCATTCAACATTCCATAGTTGAAATATAACATTTTCCAACTTTTATTAAAGTTCTCATTACCAAATAACTATCGAATCAATTTCAACATGATAAAATACAATAATTTAAACTCTTATTCTAGTTCCCATTCAAGATCATAGTTATATTTCTAAATATAAAAATATATTTTACACAACATTTGACATGCACAAAAACATCAAACAATTCATTTTCGATATAGTTAAAAACATCGCAATGGAATGTCGTCCTCAATTATTTATTCATGGTCATATTTGGACAGTTTCCATTTTCTAGTTTTTTTTTAGATGCAACTTGTACCAATTTTATTCGAGATGCACATACTAAATGACTATATTGACAACATATAACATCAAGTTCATAATCCTGAAAGTAGGCATAATTTTCAGTCATATGGGTCTACTGAAAAAGAAAAAAAAAACTTTTAAAATGATGGATCCTCTCTCATATGTAAATCCTTTGTCATCGTAGTCCTCCAATAACTTCATCTTTCCTTTAATGCATCGCATCAAATAATATTTCAACTTTTCTCTGTTGTCTAAAGGTGCAATCACAGTGAAAACATCTCTTGTGCAAATTACAATTGATGTCAGGGTTTTTAAATCAATTAAATTGATGATACACATAAGGTGATGGACAACAATGAACAATCAACAAAGAATTTGTAATTTCATTACCTTCTCTAACGAGATCTGAAATTCTATCGCCACTAGATGATATTGCTATTTCTTCTTATTCTAATTCTTCTAAGCTTGCCAATGGCATTTTTCCCTTTGGATTAATCTCTGTGTGTTTCCAATGTTTTACGTAGTTGTTTGTTATGTTTTCACAAACTTCTGTAGATTCAACATTTTCAGTGCAAATATGACAAACTCATGATTGCTTTCTACTGTGAAATGCAAACATGTTTTGGAAGGATTTTGTTTGAATAGAGTGGAAATCTCTATGGAACTGTTTATCCAAAATACTCTGTTAGCCTTGATGACCCATATATCTATGATCTTCTCAAAGCATATATCCTTCCCAAAGGATTTAATATGGATACATGTTCTAAAATAATTCAGCTTAAAGGATGTGTGGTCATCTGATTTGGAAATGATACCTTTCCACCTTTGCGCAAACAAGTTCATCAGAGTTCGCATCTGCACAGCATGGTGGAAAGCGATAAATCCAAACAATAAACTCCAGTTACTTTTGACTGCACTGGAATAAACTATCCCAGACAATGGGAAGTGAAGTATAAATAGCTGAGAAATCTGGAACAGCAAGCTCAGTCCTTTGCATCTCAGTCTATAACCTTTGACCATTCTTCTAACTCTTTTCGTCTTCCTGAGGGTACACCAACTCCTAGGTTTACTCCTCCTCTCATAAGATCGTGCTCTAATTCTTCTTACCAGAAAGCTAGACGACAAGCTGAAGCCAGTTCAATTTATTCCTCCTCTCAGCCTTCTTTTACTGGTCTTCATGATACAGAGCCCTATGGCCAACATTCTGATTGCCCAGCCTATAAAAAGATTGTTCAGAGAATTCAACACCATAAGACAAAAAATCCTCCTACCCTTGGGATGTTCTCTACCTTGCCAAGAAATGGTGCTGGTATGGAAATTGTCTCTCAAGGACAAAGGTCTTTCATTCCAGGAAGAAATCTTACTGATTTCCCATTTAGACAATTTTCTACTGATGGCCAAATAAAAAAGGAATTCCTTCCTCATAAGTCTTCTACACCTGCGGAGACTGTTTTTGATGAAATAAAGCTTGCGAATTATGGAAATTTGCAGCATAGGCTTACTTCCCAAAACTTGGATGACATGGCTTTTGACATCATCCAGATCAAAAAAGATATGAATGAAGAAAAATAGAAGATCTCCCTAATTTCTGCAAAACTAGATTTTCTGGATCATCTGCTTCATGATACAATAGATATTAGAATGGATGTAGAAATGGCTTCTATGAAAGCCGAAAAAATATTGGCTGTCTTGGGAGAACTCCTAAACAAAACCCAAGAACTAAAGAAAAAAGAATTCACAGTCAATCCATCAATTTTCTCGCTTGCATCAAAAGGTCACCAACGAAAGCATTCAAGAAGTCTTTCCTTTTGAATGTTAAGCATAAATGAGGATGACAGACCTAAGTTTACCTTTGGTAAATATGAAGAAGAGTATAAGGATATTCTTGAAACTGTAGCACAATTCCACCTTATGTCTCCTACCCTTGCTCCTAAATACCTGGCCATGATGTCAACATATCATAGGCCAAACCAAGAAGAAGCCCAGTCATCTATTACCCGTCCGCCTCCTCTGGCCTTTGACACCCATATGAAAGAAGTCCCTCCATCGACAACTCCCTCTCATAGATTCAACTTTGGAATTAATTGGATGAATAATCTGTTGTCCCAAATGCCCAAGCAACCCGTTCTAAACATCCAGTGTCAGTCCAGAGCTGAAGTAAGAAATGCCATCCAATTGATAGGACAATGGATCTTGTATAAAATAAATCAAGACTCAACAATAACAGGACAGCAATTAGGTACCCAATTAATTGTTGGTCTCTTAGGACTCGCCTATGAATGGTGGCGATGGCTTCCTCAAGAGTCTAGAAATGAAATGATTTAAGCTCATGATGCTGATCAACAAATTATACAAGCATTATTTAAAGAGTTCTATGGTTCTGAAGATTCGGAAGAATATGACCGTCTAGCTTCCTTATTTATGTCAGCTCGTCTCTGTGATTTAGGACAGAGCGAACAATATTTCTGCTATATGCAGAAGTTACTCATCTCATCAGGAAAATCAAGCGAGCCTGCTTATCTGAAACATTACCTGCGTAGTTTTCTAGGTCATGTACCTGATGCAGTTGAGTAATATATGAAGGATAAAAGGATAGATCTAAAAGGACTATCATTGGCACAATCACATGGCCACATAATGGAAACCTGACAAGAGAAATGCTTGGAAAAAAGAGTGAGTAAAGACTTCAAGCGACACCAAGCCATGTATTCCTTGTCATTTTGCAAAAATGTTGCACAGATGCCTGATTGGGAATGTGGTGCTGAAAATAGAGGTCACTTTGGGAAAGAATCCTGCCACTGCAAGAAAAAGAAAAATGGATTCTACACTAGTGCCCCAAGATATCATCCTTCTAAACAATATAAGCATAGAGAGAAATTTGTCTCCAAGAAATATTCAAAGAAATTTCAGAAACCTTTCCAGAAAAGGTTTGTAAGGAGACGATTAGAAAGTACAGATAAAGAATCATGCTTTATCTGTGGACAAAAAGGTCATTGGGCAAGCAAATTCCCTCAAAGGAAAAGTAAGCCACGGCTAGCAGCCTTGTGTGCTCAACTTGATCCCGGCTGGTGGGATCTCTGTTCCTGTACTCCTCATACTTCTCCCTCTAGAGAAATTATCTATCTACCTTCTGAAGACTCCTCTGGTTCATAATCTGATTCTAACTCAGATAATCATCTTAATAAATTTGATCCCTCCTCCTCTGATTCGGAGATGGATGCAAATTTATGGGGGTTTGAGGCACCTCCATACTTCGACTTTTCTCTATACATGTTTTCCACCTCTCCAAAACAGTCATTGCAGAAACAATTGGCTGCTATTGATATATAGCTTTCAGAAACTCCACCTTTCCAATATATTCTTAGGAGAAATTTGAAAGAAGAGAAAAAGAAGTTACTTGCCCTTTTGGACAAAGGAAAAGAAAAAGTTGGAGAGGACATTCCTTTAAAATATAATCCGGTAGAGTTGTACAAAAACTATCATGGTGAGAATAGAGATAGACAGGAGTTCTGGAAAGATAAAGAGAAGTTGCTTAAAATGCGAATCAAAGAAAAGCAACAAAATATTAAGAAATTGGTCAAAGAGATAGATGATCTCAAGAACATGGTAGAAGTCCTGATTTCAGAAAGAGACCAATCTTCTGATGAGGAAATGAGTCAGAAATATGAGGATGCCTCCAAAAGCCCAGATAATAAAGAGCCTGCCTCCTTTGACATTTCCCCAGATCCATTCTTAGGAGCATTCACTAGTCCTAAGCTATTTATAGAGATTTTGTTTTTTCCTCAAGAGTTTAATCCCTATACCATCTATTGCATGGTAGAATCATGATGCCAGTTAAACCTAGCTAAGGGTGGTGCAATCCCATCTTTTTACTCGGAAAAGTATAATCATTATGGAAAAGCCATAGAAGGTACCCCTATACAGTTATTAGGAAAAGTTGTTGACTTCCCTATACATATTAATTCTTGTTTGAATTCTTTATCTTTGTATAGGCTTGATAATATAAAAGAAGACTGTATCTTAGGTTCTGTGTTTTTGACTAGAGTCAGTCCCTTTTCCATTGATACCCAGAAGTTGTTATTTTCCTGTGTGTTGGATGGAAAACTTATTACCTGCCCCCTTTCCTTAGAAGCAAAATCCAAGTGTCCCAGTCCTGCAGTAAATCCTGAGTCAAAACCAAAAGTTGCAGAACTGTTTAAAATGGAAAGATGCATAGCTTACGCAAAGATGCATAAAGACAAAGCCCTTGCAGAAATCTCAGGTAAGCTAGAAAAAGACTGTTGCTCAGAAAGCCCAAACGCTTTATGGACCAGAGAGAAATACTTTGTCGCTCTGCCTTTTGATCCCCTTTGGAAGCACAAAGCAATGAAAGCCTCTGCACAGCTTATGTCACCTTCAGAATGTGAATTATGTGCTTCAGAGATAAAAGAGCTCCTCTGTAAAGGATTGATCGAACCCTTAAAGATTCCATGGGCTTGTAGAGCCTTTGTGGTAAATAAGCATTCTGAGATCAAAAGAGGAAAGCCAAGGTTAGTGGTAAACTATAATCCACTCAATGCTATATTACAAAAGGTTAGGTATCCACTACCTGACAAAGCTAGCGTATTGCAAAAAATAGATGGCTACACAATCTTTAGCAAGTTCAACTTGAAATATGGTTTTTATCAAATAGGGATTGATGCTAAAGATAGATACAAGACAACATTTGTCGTTCCACATGGCCAGCACCGGTGGAAAGTACTACCCTTTGGAATCAATAATGCTCCGTCAGAGTTCCAGAAACGCATGGAAGATATCTTTCGTGATAAGAAATGGGCATTAGTGTAGATGATATCTTGATATGTTCCAGGAGTTGTTAAATTTTAAGAATTTACTTCAATCTGATCTAGGATCTTAACTGAGAGAACAACATGTACAACATATCTACAGCATATCAATCATGGAGACAATAATGCAAGCACACAAGAGACACAAATATTTACTTGGGGAAAACCATAAAGGTGAAAAACCCCAATAACTTCCTCATAGATAGATAGAGAAATGATACAACCCAAACATGAGAGATAGACATAACCTAGCGGTAGGTCCTCCTCCTCCATAAGTGCGCCACTCCTCCTTGAGTCATGAGTGAGAAGTGAGTGATCAAATAGAGTGCCTCCCGCACTCTATTTATACTTGACTTGACTTTCCTTTTACATAACTCATGTAGGCTCGAACTTAACCACATAACATAATGCTGACTGGGCTGACCCCCAATAGGGTGGTCTAATAACCCTTTGACCCACATGAATTATACAGGGCCGACCCCAACAAGGTGGTCTAATAACCCATCAAGAATAAGTTACGAAATTTACAATATAAATGACGACACTTCCTTATAGAGGAATAATACCATCTCTATAGGAATACAATATACATATATGTGAAATACATTCCGAAGTTACATATACATCAACACTCCCTCTTAACTAGGAAGGTATTTCTCAGCACAGTTCTTCTAGCACAAGTCATCTTCTCTGGATCATCGTCACTGGATAATCATCATCAAGACATCATCATTGTCACTACTGCCGCTATCTCAATCATTCTCTAAATCTACTCATCATATGAAGTTCTACAAAGCCAGTCCTTTTTCATACTGGATGTAGGCCCACCACCTGCAGGTCTTCATCATCACTGGCCATACTGTGGAATCTTCAGGACTTATTACGTGCGTCACAAAACCTGGCTGCAGCATCCCAAGCTATTGTGAGCACATAGCTCTACCTGTAGGATCTCCCAGGAGCACATTACATGTGACCCATCACAAAACCTGGCTGAAGCATCCCAGGCTGTTACGAGCACACAGCTCTACCTATTGGATCTCCCAGGAGCACATTACATGTGATCTCACCACAAAAACTGGCTGAAGCATCTGAGGCCTTTTTCATCCTGTCCAGATCTCCCAGGAGCAAATTACATGTGGTCATGGCAAAACCTGGCTGAAGCATCTGAGGCCTTTTTCATCCTGTCCAGATCTCCCAGGAGCAAATTACATGCCATAGGACAAAACCTCGAAAGAGCATCTGCCAGATATCCCAGGGCACCGAATTACATGCCATAGGAAAAACCTTGAAAGACTATTTGCAAATCTCCCAGGGCACAAATTATATGTCCTCCCAAAGCAAAACCTCGAAAGAGCATTTGCCAGATGTCCCAGGGCACCGAATTACATGCCATAGGCAAAACCTTGAAAGACCATCTGCAAATCTCCTAGGGCACAAATTACATGCTTACCTGCACAACCTGATCCACGGCCACAAAGTATCATCTGATACTCATCAAACATCATCCTGATGTACACATGATCATCCTGATCATCATCACTGCAACATCCTGCTGCATGTCATCTGGAGAATCTCGTCATCCACGATCATCCTGATCATACAATGCATCCATCTGATGCACACCAAGTATCCACCTGATACATACATAGATACATGATCCACACAATGTATCCATCAGCATACATGATCTATCTGATCATACAAAGATACATGATCCACACAATGTATCCATCAACATACATGATCTACCTGATCATACAAAGATACATGATCCACACAATGTATCCATCAACATACATGATCTACCTGATCATACAAAGATACATGATCCACACAATGTATCCATCAGCATCCAACATGATGCGTACATACAAAATACATACACATGATCCAACCGATCATATCCAGCATCCAACATGATGCGTATATAAGTACACATGATCCAACCGATCATATCCAGCATTCAACATGATGCGTACATACATATAATGATCTAACTAATCATATCCAAGAAGAAACTAGAACATCATCCTGATGCTCATCATCCAGCGCTTACATCCATAGCCACATGAAGGATCCCCCTTCCAACATGCTTGGAATGACTTCAGCAAATGTGTCCATCGCTTCTTCCTCGAAGTGTCCTCGATCTGAAGCACGCCAAGGCTCTCTCTAAAGTACTTGAACTTCACCTTGGCTAGTGGCTTCGTCAGCACATCTGCAATCTGCTCATCCGTTGCAACATACAAGAGCTTCACAGCTCCTCTCTGCACCATATCCCTGATAAAGTGACATTTGATCTCTATGTGTTTCGACCTGTCATGAAACACTGGATTCTTGGACAGCTTCACACAACTCTGGTTATCACAAAAGATACCAGTAGCATCCAACGGGAGATCAAATAACTCAGACAGTAGCTTCCATAGCCATACTGCCTCACAACTAGCTCAACAAGATGCAACATACTCTGCCTCAGCTATACTCAATGCTACACAGGACTGCTTCCTGCTAAACCAAGAGATCACACCTGATCCCATACTGAAGCAGCACCCAGATGTGCTCTTCCTATCAGCAGCACTTCCAGCCCAATCTGAATCAACATAACCTTGTAGGTTAAACTTTTGATTCGCTTCATACTTGAGCCCATAATCCACTGTACCCTTCAGGTACCTCAGAACATGCTTTACAGCAACCAGGTGAACACTCCTCGAATCCATCAGGAACTGGCTCAATGTGTTCACAGCAAAGCAAATATCTGGTCTCGTGTTCATCAGGTACATCAAGGACCCAATCATATGATGATACATAGAGACATCAACCAGCTCAGATGAAGCATCACATAGACGCTTCAGATTCGATGCCATAGGTGTGGCCATAACCTTGCATTCCATCATCCCGAACCTCTTCAGGATCTCTATTGCATATTTCCCTTGTCCAAGGAAGATTCCATCACTCTGCCACACCTCCATGCCAAAAACAAATAGTGCATCATCCCCAAGTTCCTCAACTCGAACTCGGCAGCAAGCTTCCGCTGCGTGTCGGTAATCAATCTATCCTCACCTGATACAAACAAGTCATCCACATAGTAGTATTGCTGGATTGCCTTCCTCAACCTTGTAGAAAAGGTTGGAATTCGCTTTATTCTTGTTAAAGCCCAAACTGGATAGAAAGCTGTCTATCCTACCATACCAAGTTCTGCACACATATATGACTACACCATGCTGTCTTGAAATCCATCTGGTGCATCTTCTATTTCATCACTTTTGTATTTCTCAATGCTGCCATCTGCAACATGCTTGATCTGATAGTTCCATTTGGAAGTCACAACAGACTTCCCTTCAGCTCTTGGGACCGCATCCCAAACGTCATTCTTCATGATCGACGGATCATGGCATTCCATTTCTTCATCCCAGATCCTGGGAACTTCAATATCTTCAATAGATATCTTTGTTGCTGGAACAAATGTTGTAGTCCTTTTGGAGGTGAAGATATACGGTCTTTCCTACAAAATAGATTAAATTGCATGATTAGAAACATCTCACAATTTTCAGAACAAATTCTTACACATAAAGAAATATGTCATACAGTCATGCAATTATCTTAGCCAATGCTTCAATACAACATTTATCCATATCCCGTAACTTTCTAGATGCCTTCCAATCTTTACCAGAACATTGTTAAGAGTGTGCACAACTCCCAACATGTCAGCAAAGAGGTTTCATTCTAGATAAGTAGCAATGGAATGTTGTATAGTGCCATAGGCCACTTACCCATGCATATTAGGAGTATACTGTTCATCAATGCAACTATTCTAATATGCATAATACACAACCTAATTCTAGGAACATCAATATATACATTATTGAACAATATTATTTAAACAATAAAATATGCAAGTAATGACAATTCAAATACTTATCTTTGTTTGTTTGTTGGGTTGACTCCCTCTCAGTCTTTGCTTCTTTTTAGGAGTTGCTAGAGTCCTAATCTGAAGTAGCTTCTTCTACACCTTTCTGTTGTGAAATGTAGAGAGATGGTCAACTCCCTCTGAATATCTGCATCCTTGCATAAACCACTCGAGTGTACTCCCTCTTGATCTTTGCTTCCTGGATTACCTATTCTTGAACTCATATTCATCCTTAGTCCCTATGCATGCTTATTAGTATCATGATTGTGTTATCCTTGTGATCTCATATAAAATCATACATTCATTAGTATACTAATAAACCACAATAATCTCAAGCATGTATAGTCATGATCATTTCAAACATAAATAATAAGCATTAGCATTCAAGGTTTATGTAGGATTCTTATGGTTAGTCAAATCATAAGATTCATAACATGTCTAAACCTATAATTACTCAAACCTATGACTCTGCATATACCCGTGATTATTCAAACTTATGACTTCATGAATAATCATTATCAACAACACAACAGTATAAGATCCTAACCCAAGGTAGGATTCTAGCTTGATATAGGAAAAACATACCTAGATTAGCATGCTAGCTAGTTATGTCTAACGTTCCCATATAATGTCTTTTGGTTCTCTTCAGTGACTTGTGCTAGTAACCTGCATGTCTCATAAGTTAACCATTGTAGAAACAAGTTATACATACCTCGAGAGTATATCTTCTATGCGATCGATGACAATGGATGAATCCTTGTCTTCATGTAACCATGATCATATGTTCTTGAAGTAGAACATGATTTGTCTTTCTTGGTGTACCTTTTATGTTAGCAGACAACATAAACCTCATACAACACCATAATGCATTAGTACAATCATAAGTGTCAACACCCTAATCAATGAATATTTTCTATCATGCATTCATAATTTTGTTAAGGTGATACGAAAAATCTAAAATCAAGATTGTACTAACCGTAATAACATGAAGACAAACATACCATAAAATTAATCATGAACAAATATCGAAACATACCTCGATGAATCATACCTGTAAAGATCGCTTGTAATATTCTTATGTAAGGCCTTAGCCTCATCTCCCTCTGAAACAGGAACTTCTTCACTTATGTAGGTGACCAATCCATCTTCTTCTAGGATTAACCCAATCCACTTGATTTGCAAGAACTGGACCTGGAGCTGGATATGGGTTTGTCAGAAAAACCCCAAAAATTCAAACTTTGAATTTCAAACTTTCGAAAGGATAGAAATGTGCGCCTGGATGAGCTAATCAAGCTGGTATATTCAGAATTTGTAAAATGCAAAGTTTCACTCCTCAATTTTGCCTTTGAAACTTCCGGATTCACTAGATGTGACCCTGAACTGGGGTTTGATGAATCCCACTCTTCTTCCAAATCAAAAGGTTTGATCCAAATCTCTAAGCTTCTATTTTTCTGAGGAGCTTCCAGCCGTGATCTTAGATTTCAAAAATTCCCATTTTTACAGAAGCCCTAATTTTCCACTTTTTTGATCAAAGTCCCGAACTAGGGTCTGATCAAGCCCGACCTTCTGCCCAACCAAAAATTCTGATCTTGGTCTCTAAATTTTTATTTTGATGAGTAGCATTCATCCGTGGTCTCCAATTACAAAAATTGCAACTTTATCCAAAGCCCTAAATTCCGGAAGCCATGAATGAAGGTACTAAAAAATAATTCTATTTTGACAGAAATATGTACCTGATTGTTTCTGGTGTAACTCCGAAAGTTTTGATCCACAGGGTTTGAAAATTTTTCTTGAGATCACCTGACTTGTTATGTTTCCATCCTGACAGGTCTGACCTCAATTGGATTCTCTGAGAGAGAATTATGCCAAGTGTCGCAACATGACCTGTTTATGGGATAATACAGGAGAGCAAACTTGTACGGCATGCCACGTTTCACTGTTTCAACTTCGGCCTCTAAAAACGTTTCCTGAGATATCTCAACCTGTTATATTTCCATCCTGATAGGTATGACCTCAATTGGACTCTCTGAGAGAGAGTTATGCCAAGTGTCGCAACATGACCTGTTTTTGGGATAATACAGGAGAGCGCACTTGTACGATGTGCCATGTGTCATTGGTTGAAATTCGGCCTCTGCAAACCTTTTCTGAGATAGTACAGTCTGTGTACTACCTGTCACTATTTACGAAGTTTCATTTGGAGCTTCCTAGCCCAAGTTATGACCTTTTTCCCAAGGTCACCTGATTTTGACTCAGATCTGGAAGAGGCAGAAACCCTGTATTGTACAGATCATAAATCACAAAGTACAACGAATTAGAGGTTTTCCTTTGGACACAAGGTACCTGGATATTTAATCTTCGACTTGTAAAGATTTCAGATCCGAAACATTCGCCAAAACAGATTTATAGCGAAAGTTCTACGATCACTGGTTTTTGCTATATCAAGCCCTAGCATCGTAAGTGCAACAAGTGTCATACATACCATATCATGCCTTCTTTCAGGCTAGCTCTGATACCATGTTAAATTTTCAGAATTTACTTCAATATGATCTAGGATCTTAACTGAGAGAACAACATGTACAGCATATCTATAGCATATCAATCATGGAGACAATAATGCAAGCACACAAGAGACACAAAGATTTACTTGGGGAAAACCATAAAGGTGAAAAACCCCAATAACTTCCTTAGAGATAGATAGAGCAATGATACAACCCAAACATGAGAGATAGACATAACCTAGCAGCAGATACTCCTCCTCCATAAGTGCGCCACTCCTCCTTGAGTGCATGAGTGAGAAGTGAGTGATCAAATAGAGTGCCTCCCGCACTCTATTTATACTTGACTTGACTTGCCTTTTACATAACTCATGTAGGCTCGAACTTAACCACATAACATAATGCTGACTGGGCCGACCCCCAATAGGGTGGTCTAATAACCCTTTGACCCACATGACTTATACAGGGCCGACCCCAACAAGGTGGTCTAATAACCCATCAAGAATAAGTTACGACATTTACAATATAAATGACGACACTTCCTTATAGAGGAATAATACCATCTCTATAGGAATACAATATACATATATGTGAAATACATTCCGAAGTTACATATACATCAAGAGGAGTTTGCAGGAACATCTGAAACATCTACAGGAGTTTTACAATCTGGTGTTTAAGCATGGTCTTGTTCTTTCCAAGAGCTAGATGGAGTTTGGATTGAATTTCTTGGTTTTAGATTAAACAAAGGACAGGTAATCTTGCAGCAGCATGTCCTTAGTGTCTTCTCCAAATTCCCATTCCAGATCTTGGAAAAAGTCCAACTCCAAAGATTTTTCGATAGTCTGAATTATATAAGACCATTATACAAAGGCCAAGCTGAAGACATTCATGTCTTGCGGAAGAGATTGAAAAAGAATCTGCCTAAATGGTCTCGAGCAATGACTTCAGCTGTGCAGAAAATTAAAGCCAAAGTCCAAGAACTTCCTACCTTATCACGCTTGCAAGGAACAGTTCAACTTGTGATTGAAACTGATGCTTCATCAAATGCTTAGGGTGGTGTCCTCATTGAAATCATAGACGTCAAGGAATGCATATGTGGTTATGGATCAGGCTCCTTCAAAGCAGCTGAGCTAAACTATCCATCAAGCCACAAGGAGATTCTGGCTGTTAAGAAAACAATCAATCATTTTAGATTATTTCTTAAGCCTGTTAAATTTGTAATTAGAAAAGATTTAAAAATAATGCCAAGTATCTTTAAGAATGAGAACCTAATGGCAGAAAATAGTAGTAGGATTTTAAAGTTGTTTATTTGGTTAGGCAATTCTGATTTTTCCATTGTTTATAAACCCGACTATCTAAATTGTGTGGCTAACATGTTAACCAAAGAGAAGCCAAAGCCTCCTCAGCTGAATATGTTCACTCCAGGTGCTTCAAGCTCTCAGCAGTCTGATAAACGTAAAGAAAAGGCTTCAGTAAGGCCTAATTACTCCCAAAATCAGCAAGCAGGGTTATTTCTTGAACCCTAGGATGAGTCCTTGACTCCAGAGGAAAGGAAGCTTACTTTGGAGAATGCCAATAGAAGAGATGCAGAGAAGTTTCTCTCTATTACACTAATCAAACAAATCCTTGATTCCCCACTAAAGTTACAGATTTTGGAGCGTTGGGAAAAAGATGCTTTAAGAGGATTTGAACGTGCTCAAGATAAGCTAAGAAGTTGCAGAGAAATTTTGGTTGACTGCAACGAAGAAGATGAAGGTCCAGTATGGTATGTTGATATTGGTCATGGCAATCTCACATGGTCAACTTACAACTTGATCTTTCAATTTTGAAGAGAGGAAAGGTCCATTGTTATATGTGTCGATCCTTCTAATTTGTTAACTAATAAGTGGTCTGGTTGGACTGAGATTCTTTTGGATAGATTTTGCCCACGCAAAGATTGGGTTCAAAGAAGGGAAAATTTCATCCTCCATCTGCAGGAAGATATGCAAGTCGCCGACCAGAACCACATGTGGTTCAAGTTCAAGTTGCGGCATCTTAGAGGCCGATATACTCCGTTGCGTCAGACCATTTTTACTTCATAGAAGTTCGTCAAAAGAGATCAGCATGGCAATATGATAGATGCAAAGGTTCATACAAAAGGGATTCTATTAAATTTCAGGGTTGAATCTTTGTTTTAGGGAGACTCTATTTGTGCTGCAAATCCAGTCCTATTCGGTTTTGATGTCAAACAGTGTTTTGACTACAATCTCTATCCATCGTTAGATTTCGGTGATCCTGATCCTGAGCTTGTTGAAGATTACCCAGACTCAGATGATGACTTATCAGTTTTTAATTTCCCGTGCGGTGGGGTTGATCTCGGTGATGGTCAAGACAGGTGTATATGCTTACGAGGATGGGATCCTCATGACTGATTGAAAGGTGTGGTGGGCCACTTTATGCTACACATTGTATACTGTTTACTTTTGCTTTAGTCAGTGTCTGTCTGATGTAATATTCGGGTCCCCACATGTCATTTGACTCCAAGGGACAAGATAATGACGGTGGTTGTCCCCACCTGTCAGCCCGAATCTTGCTTTATGACTTATAGTTGTCAGTTTTTGGTCACCGGGATACTGGTTGAGTTTGTATAAATAAATCCCTCAAGGCCATTGTAAATTATTTAGTTTTTGATGAGTTCATGTGTTGAATGCTCTGCAAGTCCAAGTCATTTGTATAGTTTGTGTCTGAGTGTGGGAAACGAGCAAAAGGTTGCTTTCGGCTCCTTTGAGTTCCCAATAGTTTGTAATACTAGTCTGCATATACTGAGACTCCCAGGAGCATTGGATTAGCCATCAGTGTTGCTGGTGTGTGAAACATAAACGAACTCAGTACGCTGTGCAAAGGTATTGTCTGTGTTTCCTCAGTGATGAGCTTCAATGTCCGAAGCCGATCAGAGGTGTGTCTGTAATGTGTGCAAGCTACTTAATGAAAGTTTCAAGGATTTTAAGCAAGGATATACTGAAAATTGATCTTGGTGCATTTGGTATCAGAGCCAGAACATTGTTCTTGCTGTAAGTGATGTTTTAATTTGCTTTATATCTGTTATCTGCTATATATTTCTTTGTAGTGACAAGTTTTACAATCTGAAGCTGCTCTGGTAGATTGAGTAACACTCAATTGAGGTTTATAGTGTTAGGATATTCCTATACTCCATCCTAGTCCTTCTAACATTTCTGACATTTTCAGTCCTGCATGCAAAATTAGGGTTTTGCATGCAATTAGGGTTTTGCATGCAATTAGGGTTTGCATGCAATTAGGGTTTGCAGCACCAGCACCTAGCCCTTGCCAAACTAGCCCCAGGAGCTTCTCTCGGATCAGTCTTAGCTCTCCTAGAGCTTAGTGCGCCCTCTTTTCAGTTATTGCATGATAAGGGCGCCCTTCTTCACCTACCAGTCCAGTTTAGTTCAGTTATCTTCAGTTCTTCCTTGATTTAAGGATTAACTGACTCCTAACTGACCTTATCACTCTTTTGGACCTCCAGTGTGACTAGATAGACTGTTTTGACTCCAGTTAGCTCCATGAGCACCCCCCACTGAGTCTCCTTCACTATATCAGTGCTTCCATGTGCCAGTTACACCAACCACACTCAGTTAGACTCAGTTTGACTCCCGGTTGATCACTACTTATGCATTGATGACTTCACCGATGATGAGATAGACTCCTAGTTTGGCACTGATGACTCTCCACTGATTATGGATCTGTGCATGAAGGATAATTCGAATTACACCTAGTGAATTCGAATCCTCATACTCAGCATTGTATATTTACCCAGTTACTATTCTGATTAATGCAATGTGTGTAATTATTCTGCCTCTATTGGATCTATGTTCTATTGCTTCTCTCTTCTTCCTAAATTCTTTCATAGTGAGGTTTACATCATCTCTTTGGATCTTATGTGGGCAATTTCACATGGTATCAGAGCCTTGAGAGTATATTCTACCTCCATTCTTGAGAGTTTTTTGCAGGTCTTTTGAAGTTCCAGCAGTTGCAGCAGCAGATTCAGTAGCTTCTATTTTGCACTTGTTCAAGCAATCAAGATGAGCAATTCGAATGATCCTTCTTCTATACTTCTCACTCCTTTCAATTATTTCGAATGGAAGAGGAAGATGATAATACTCTTGCAATCAAGAGGGTTTACTAGAATAGTTGAAGAAAAAGATGCCATACCACATCAAGCTGAAAAGAGAGTCAAGCACCTAAACAAAATGGATGAAGCCTTTGGATTCATATGCCTTCATATTTCTGATGATCTATTGTTTCATGCTGATGGATTGAAGTCTCCATATGATTTATGGATAAAATTGAGGAGTCTTTTTGGCAAACAAGACGAACTGAGAGGCTACATTCTTGAGAATGAATTGGTTGCCCTTCAACCTAGCAATTTCGAGAGCATTCAAGATTTCTTCTCCAAATTTCAGAATTTGGTTTTGCATTGCAAGCAATGTGGCATCACTAAAAGTGATGAGCAATTGATACTCTCTATATTGAGCAAACTTGGATCTCAATTTTCTGTCTTTGTATCTACCTTTCATTCTGTTCGAATGTCCATCCCTGGATGGAAGTTTCCCACCTTAAGTGACTTCATTGAGGCTCTCACTCAAGAAGAGAACAAACTGTTTCAAATGGGTGCCATCAAAACCTCCAGAGATCTAGCTCTGTTGGCTGGTGAATCAAGTGGAGCGAATGATAAAGGGGGACAAAAAGGCAAAGGAAAGAAACCTTCAAGATCCAAGAATGACAAACAAAAGAGACCAAATTGTACCTACTGCAAGAGAGGAAACCATCCTGAGCATGCCTGCATGCATAAGAAGATTGATCTTCTAACCAAGCTTCTTGAACAAAACCAAATTGTTGTTCCAAAAGAAGCAAAGATGTCTGATTCTGGAAGTGGATCTGATGATTGTCATGCATTGATGGCTGGTTTTTCAAAGACAAAAGCTCTCCTCATAGATTCTAGAGCTTCCAACCACATGATGGCACAAGAAGAATCCTTCTCCTCTTTGGATCTCCAAGATGGGCCTACCATTCACATGGGAGACAACTCTCAGATTTCTGCCAAAGGTTTGGGTACAGTTCATATGGAGCATGGTAAGTTCAAAAATGTCTTATTTGTTCCTTCTCTTACAGCTAATTTGTTATCAGTATATCAAATGAATCATACAGGATCTCCAAAACAAGTGATTTTTGGTCCAGACACAGTAGAGATTACAGAAATCTCCACTGGAAAGGTTATAGCGAATGGGATTGCTAATCATGCCTCAAAGGCATATGAGTTCTCCCACTTCATGCCCTTCTCTCCAACTATCCCTTCAGATTCTGATGAGGATCACAGTGACTTCTCTTCCAGTGACTCCTATTCTAGTGAGGAAGAAGATCAAGATTTTGATGTTGATATCATAGTTCAAGAAGATTCAGAACCAACACCTATTCTTAGTCCAGATTCAAGAGAAATATGTTCTCACACAGTCCTTGCTACTAGACTTCAGCAGCATGCTAACCTTGCATTATGCCATCCACCTCTCCATGAGAGATTCAGCATGATGATGGGGTTTACTCTTCCATTCCTTGGGAAAACTCATCATGATACATTCGCTCCAGTGACAGAAAAGGTTCCTGAAATACTTGCTACATTCAACACATTCTCTAGCACTTGCATTCGCACTTTACAAAGGATTAGCTTACCAAGTCTCTTTGCAAAGTTTTCACTGATGAAAGCTTGCTTCTTTTCTGCTTAGAGTAATGGCTCCTTGAGTTATTCAAAAATATAAAAAAAAAAAAAAAAGAAAAAAAAAAAAAAATTGAGGCAGTATTCTTTTTATCATTTCATTGATTGTATGGGTGACCTTTGGTCCTAGTTACCAGGGCCCAGGATGGATTAAGGGGGGGTGTTAGGATATTCCTATACTCCATCCTAGTCCTTCTAACATTTCTGACATTTTCAGTCCTGCATGAAAAATTAGGGTTTTGCATGCAATTAGGGTTTTGCATGCAATTAGGGTTTGCATGCAATTAGGGTTTGCAGCACCAGCACCTAGCCCTTGCCAAACTAGCCCTAGGAGCTTCTCTCGGATCAGTCTTAGCTCTCCTAGAGCTTAGTGCGCCCTCTTTTCAGTTATTGCATGATAAGGGCGCCCTTCTTCACCTACCAGTCCAATTTAGTTCAGTTATCTTCAGTTCTTCCTTGATTTAAGGATTAACTGACTCCTAACTGACCTTATCACTCTTTTGGACCTCCAGTGTGACTAGATAGACTGTTTTGACTCCAGTTAGCTCCATGAGCGCCCCCCACTGAGTCTCCTTCACTATATCAGTGCTTCCATGTGCCAGTTACACCAACCACACTCAGTTAGACTCAGTTTGACTCCCGGTTGATCACTACTTGTGCATTGATGACTTCACCGATGATGAGATAGACTCCTAGTTTGGCACTGATGACTCTCCATTGATTATGGATCTGTTCATGAAGGATAATTCAAATTACACCTAGTGAATTCGAATCCTCATACTCAACATTGTATATTTACCCAGTTACTATTCTGATTAATGCAATGTGTGTAATTATTCTGCCTCTATTGGATCTATGTTCTATTGCTTCTCTCTTCTTCCTAAATTCTTTCATAGTGAGGTTTACATCATCTCTTTGGATCTTATGTGGGCAATTTCACATATAGAAGGATTGTGTGGGATTGAAAGGGTTATCCGAGTTGATTCTGAGGTCATAGCCGCAGGATAGGTGCCTTAAATCCTCTGTGAGAAACTCTGAGTGAGTTATGGTGGGAAACCCGAGTGTGAGCTTTTACTCCCTTTACTACCCGATACAGGTAAGTGTTCCATGGATCCTTCAATGGATGCAGTTTCACTCCAGACATTAGATTGTCAAACTGAGAATGACACAGAAGTGTCTCTAGTTTATCGCCGATCATCTTTTCTAAATGAAACATCCACTTCTTCTTCCATCATCAATATCCAAGATTTTAACCCTTCAGAGAATTGGCAAGTCCCTTCTATTATTCCAAAGGATGTATACAAACTTGCATGGTGGCAATATAAGACTACTACTCAAATTAAATTAAGTTCAATAGATGTCAAATAAGGATGAGCCTCTCCATATAAATTTAATTGATAAATGTCAAATAGATTGGGCAAAATCCCAAGGATTTAAATATGTGCACCTTGGCGCAATAAAGCTTGGTTTGGGTCCTTTAGTACAACCATATCTTCCAGTTTCTTCTTTGTGTGTCGCCATTGATACAAGGCATCGAAACTTTTCTGATGCTATAATTGGTGGTTTTACTGTCCCTCTTCATGATGGCCCTGCATATGGAACTGTTTATCCAAAATACTATGTTAGCCTTGATGACCCATATATCTATGATCTTTCCAAAGCTATATCCTTCCCAAAGGCTTTAATATGGATACAGGTTCTAAAATAATTCAGCTTAAAGGTTGTGTTTTAATCCAGTTTGGAAATGATACCCTTCCACCTTTGCGCAAACAAGTTCACCAGAGTTTGCATTTGCACAGCATGGTGGAAAGCGATAAATCCAAACAATCAACTCAAGTTACTTTGACTGGACTAGAATAAAATATCCCAGACAATGGGAAGTTAAGTATAAAGAGATAAGAAATCTGGAACGGCAAGCTCAGTCCTTTGCATCTCAGCCTATAACCTTTGACTGTTCTTCTAACTCTTTCCGTCTTCCTGAGGGTACACCAACTCCTGATGGCTAAGAGATTTGAAAGAAGAGAAAAAGAAGTTACTTGCCCTTTTGGACAAAGGCAAAGAAAAAGTTGGAGAGGACATTCCTTTAAAATATAATCCGACAGAGTTGTACAAAAACTATCCTGGTGAGCACAGAGATAGACAGGAGTTCCGGAAAGATAAAGAGAAGCTGCTCAAAATGCAAATCAAAGAAAAGCAGCAAAATCTTAAGAAATTGGTCAAAGAGATAGATGATCTTAAGAACATGGTAAAAGTATTGATTTCAGAAAGAGACCAATCTTCTGATGAGCAAATGAGTCAGCAATATGAGGATGCCCTCAAAAACCCAGATAATAAAGAGCCTGTCTCCTTTGACATTTCCCCAAATCCGTTCTTAGGAGCATTCACTGGTCCTAAGCTGTTTATAGAGATTTTGTTTTGTCCTCAAGAGTTTAAGCCCTACACCATCTATTGCATGATAGACTCAGGATGCCAATTAAACCTAGCTAAGGGTGGTGCAATCCCATCTTTTTACTAGGAAAAGTCTAATCATTGTGGCAAAGCTATAGAAGGTACCCCTGTACAGTTATTAGGAAAAGCTGTTGGCTTCCCTATACAGATTAATTCTTATTTGAATTCTTTATCTTTGTATAGGCTTGATAATGTAAAAGAAGACTATATATTAGGTTTTGAGTTTTTGACTAGAGTCAGTCCCTTTTCCATTGATACCCAGAAGTTGTTATTTTCCTATGTATTGGATAGAAAACCTATTACCTGCCCCCTTTCCTTAGAAGCAAAATCCAAGTGTCCCAGTCCTGTAGTAAAGCTTGAGTCAAAACCAAAAGTTGCAGAACTATTTAAATTGGAAAGATGCATAGCTTACGCAGAGATGCATAAAGACAAAGCCCTTGCAGAAATCTCAGCTAAGCTAGAAAAAGATTGTTGCTCAGAAATCCCAAATGCTTTATGGACCAGAGAGAAATACTTTGTCTCTCTGCCTTTTGATCCCCTTCGGAAACACAAATCAATGAAAGCCTCTGCATGGTTTATGTCACCTTCAGAACATGAATTATGTGCTTCAGAGATAAAAGAGCTCCTCTCTAAAGGATTGATTGAACCCTCAAAGAGTCCATGGGCTTGTAGAGCCTTTCTAGTAAATAAACATTCTGAGATCAAAAGAGGAAAGCCAAGGTTAGTGGTAAACTATAAACCACTCAATGCTATATTACAAAAGGTTAGGTATCCACTACCTGACAAAGCTAGATTATTGCAAAAAAATAGCTGGCTGCACAATCTTTAGCAAGTTCGACTTGAAATTTCGTTTTTATCAAATAGGGATTGATGCTAAAGATAGATACAAGACAACATTTGTTGTTCCACATGGCCAGTACTAGTGGAAAGTAATACCCTTCGAATCAATAATGCTCCTTCAGAGTTCCAGAAACGCATGGAAGATATCTTTCGTGATAAGAAATGGGCATTAGTGTTCATAGATGATATCTTGATATGTTCCAGGAATTTGTAGGAACATCTGAAACATATGCAGGAGTTTAACAATCTAGTGTTTAAGCATGGTCTTGTTCTTTCCAAGAGCAAGATGGATATTGGCAAATCTGAGATTGAATTTCTTGGTTTTAAATTAAACAAAGGACAGGTAATCTTACAGCAGCATATCCTTAGTGTCTTCTCCGAATTCCCAGACCAGATCTTGGAAAAAGTCCAACTCCAAAGATTTTTGGGTAGTTTGAATTATTTAAGACCATTCTACAAAGGCCATGTTGAAGACATTCATGTCTTCTAGCAGAGATTGAAAAAGAATCCGCCTAAATGGTCTCCAACAATGACTTTGGCTGTGCTGAAAATTAAAGCCAATGTCCGGGAACTTACTGCCTTATCACTCTCGCAAGGAACAGGTCAACTTGTGATTGAAATTGATGCTTCATTAAATGCCTGGGCTGGTGTACTCATTAAAATCATAGACGGCAAGGAATGCATATGTGGTTATGGATCAGGTTCCTTCAAAGCAGCTGAGATAAACTATCCATCAAGCCACAAGGAGATTCTGGCTGTTAAGAAAACAGTCAATCATTTTAGATTATTTCTTAAGCCTATTAAATTTGTAATTAGAATAGATTTAAAAATAATGCCAGGTATCTTTAAGAATAAGAACCTGATGGTAGAAAATAGTAGTAGGATTTTAAAGTTGTTTATTTGGTTAGGCAATTTTGATTTTTCCATTGTCTATAAACCCGACTATCTAAATTGTGTGGCTGACATGTTAACCAGAGAGTAGCCAAAGCCTCCTCAGCTGAATATGTTCATGCCAGGCGCTCCAAGCTCTCAGTAGTCTGATAAAGGTAAAGAAAAGGCTTCAGTAAGGCCTAATTACTCCTGAAATCAGCAAGCAGGGTTATTTCTTGAACCCTGGGATGAGTCCTTGACTCCAGAAGAAAGGCAGCTTACTTTGGAGCATGCCAATAGAATAGATGCAAAGAATTTTCTCTCTATTACACTGATCAAGCAAATCCTTGATTCCCCACTAAAGTTACAGATTTTGGAGTGTTGGGAAAAAGATGCTTTTAGAGGATTTGAACGTGCTCAAGATAAGCTAAGAAGTTGCAAAGAAATTTGGGTTGACTACGATGAAGAAGATGAAGGTATAGTATGGTATGTTGATATTGGTCATGGAAATCTCACATGGTCAACTTACAACTTGATCCTTCAGTTTTGTAGAGAGGAAAGGTCCATTGTTATATGTGCCAATCCTTCTAATTTGTAAACTAAAAACTGGTCCGGTTGGACTGAGATTCTTTTAGATATATTTTTCCCACGCAAAGATTGGGTTCAAAGAAGGGCAAATTTCATCCTCCATCTGCAGGCAGATATGCAGGTCGCCGACCAGAACCACATGTGGTTCAAGTTCAAGTTGCGGCATCTTGGAGGCCAATATACTCCGTTGGGTCAGACCATTTTTACCTCACAAAAGTTCGTCAAAAGAGATCAAGATGGCAGCAGGATAGATGCAAAGGTTCATAGAAAATGGATTCCGTTAAATTTCACTGTTGAATCGTTGTTTCAAGGAGACTTTATTTGTGCTCCAAATCCAGTACTATTCGGTTTTGATGTCGAATAGTGTTTAGACTACAATCTCTATCCGTCGTTAGATTTCAGTGATCCTAATCCTGAGCTTGTTGAATATTTCCCGGACTTAGATGATGACTTCCTGGTTTTTAATTTCCTATGTAGTGGGGTTGATCTTGGCGATGGTCGAGACAGGTGTATATGCTTATGAGGATGGGATCCTCATGATTGATTGAAAGGCATGGTGGGCTGCTTTATGCTCCACATTGTACACAGTTTACTTTTTCTTTAGTAAGTGTCTGTTTGATGTAATATTTGGGTCCCCACATGTCGTTTGACTCCAAGGGATGAGATAATGACAGTGGTTGTCCCCACCTATCACCCTGAGTCTTTCTTTATGACTTATAGTTGTCATTTTTTGGTCACCAGGATACCGGTTGAGTTTGTATAAATAAATCTGTCGAGGCCATTGTAATTTATTCAGTTTTTGATGAGTTCATGTGTTGAACGCTCTACAAGTCCGAGTGATTTGTATAGTTTGTGTCTGAGTGTGGGAAACGAGCAGAAGGTTGCTTCGGCTCCTTTTAGTTCCCAATAGTGTTTAATACTAGTCTACATATACTGAGACTCCTAGGAGCATTGGATTAGCCATCAGCATTGCTGGTGTGTGAAACATAAACAGACTCAATACGTTGTGCAGAGGTATTGTCTATGTTTCCTCAGTGATGAGCTTCATTGTCCGAAGCCAATCTGAGGTGTGTCTGTAATGTGTGCAAGCTACTTAATGAAAGTTTCAAGGATTTGAAGCAATGATATACTGAAAATCGATCTTGGTGCATTTGGTATCAGAGCCAGAACATTGTTCTTGTTGTAAGTGATGTTTTAATTTGCTTTATATCTGTTATCTTCTATATATTTCTGTGTAGTGACAAGTTTTACAATATGAAGCTACTCAGGTAGATTGAGTAACACTCAATTGAGGTTTATTGAAGGACGTTGTGGGATTGAAAGGGTTATCCGATTTGAGTCTGAGGTCATAGTCGTAGGATAGGCACCATAAATCCTCTGTGAGAAAATCTGAGTGAGTTATGGTAGGAAAAGCCGAGTGTGAGCTTTTAATCCCTTTACTGCCCGATACAGGTAAGTGTTCCATGGATCCTTCAATGGATGCAGTTTTGCTCCACACATTAGATTGTCAAACTGAGAATGACACAGAAGTGTCTCTAGCTGATCGGTGATCATCTTTTGTAAATGAAACATCCACTTCTTCTTCCATCATCAATATCCAAGATTTTAACCCTTCAAAGAATTGGCAACTCCCTGCTATTATGCCAAAGGATGTATACAAACCGGGATGGTGGCAATATATGACTACTACTCAAATTAAATTAAGTTCAATAGATGTCTCATTCATTGATAAGGATGAGCCTGTCCATATAAATTTAATTGATAAATGTCAAATAGATTGGGAAAAATCCCAAGGGTTTAAATATGCGCACCTTAGCGCAATAAAGCTTGGTTTGGGTCCTTTAGTATGACCATATCTTCCAATTTCTTCTTTGTGTGTTGCCATTGATACAAGGCATTGAAACTTTTTTGATGCTATAATTGGTGGTTTTACTGCCCCTCTTCCTGATGGCCCTGCATATGGAACTGTTTATTTATCCAAAATAATCTGTTAGCCTTGATGACCCATATATCTATGATCTTCTCAAAGCATATATCCTTCCCAAAGGATTTAATATCAATACAAGTTCTAAAATAATTCAGCTTAAAGGCTGTGTGGTCATCCAGTTTGGAAATGATACCCTTCCACCTTTGCGTAAACAAGTTCATCAGAGTTTGCATCTGCACAGCATGGTGGAAAGCGATAAATCCAAACTATCAACTCCAGTTACTTTTGACTAGACTGGAATAAACTATCCCAGACAATGGGAAGTTAAGTATAAATAGCTGAGAAATCTGGAATGGAAAGATCAGTCCTTTGCATCTCAGCCTATAACTTTTGACCATTCTTCTAACTCTTTCCGTCTTCCTAAGGGTACACCAACTCCTAGGTTTACTCCTCCTCTCATTAGATCGTGCTCTAATTCTTCTTACCAGAAAGCTAGATGACAAGCTGAAGCTAGTTCAATTTCTTCCTCCTCTCAACCTTCTTATACTGGTCTTCATGACACAGAGCACCGTGGCCAACATTCTGATTGCTCAAACTGTAAAAAGATTGTTCAGATAATTCAACACCATAAGACAAACAATCCTCCTACCCTTGGTATGTTCTCTACCTTGCCAAGGAATGGTGCTGGTATGGAAATTGTCTCTCAAGGACAAAGGTGTTTCATTCTAGGAAGAAATCTTTCTGATTCCCCATTTAGACAATTTTCTTCTGATGGCCAAATAAAAAAGGAATTCCTTCCTCATAAGTCTTCTACACCTGAGGAGACTATTTCTGATGAAATAAAGCTTGCGAATTATGGAAATTTGCAGCATAGACTTACTTCCCAAAACCTGGATGACATGGCTTTTGACATCATCCAGATCAAAAAAGATATGACTAAAGAAAAAGAGAAGATCTCCCTAATTTCTGCAAAACTAGATCTTCTGGATCATCTTCTTCATGATACAACAAATATTAGAATGGTTGTAGAAACGGGTGCTGTGAAAGCCGAAAAAAGATTGGTTGTCTTGGGAGAACTCATAAACAAAACCCAAGAACTAAAGAAAAAAGAATTCGTAGTCAATCCATCATTTTTATCGCTTGCATCAAAAGGTCACCAAAGAAAGCATTCAAGAAGTCTTTCCTTTGGAATGTTAAGCATAAATGAGGATGACAAACCTGAGTTTACCTTTGGTAAAGATGAAGAAGAGTATAAGGATATTCTTGAAACTGTAGCACAGTTCCACCTTATGCCTGCTGCCCTTGCTCTGAAATACATGTCCATGATGTCAACTTAACAGAGGACAAACCTAGAATAAGCCCAGTCATCTGTTACCAGTCCGCCTCCTCCGGCCTTTGACACCCATATGCAAGAAGACCCTCCATCGACAACTCCCTCTCACATATTCCACTTTGGAATTAATGGGATGAATAATATGTTGTCCCAGATGCTCGAGAAACCAGTTCTGAACATCCAGTGTCAGTCCAGAGCTGAAGTAAGAAATGCCATCCAATTGCTAGTACAACGGATCTTGTATAAAAGAACTCAATACTCAACAATAACATGAAAACAATTAGGTACCCAATTAATTGCTAGTCTCTCAAGAATCGCTTATGAATGGTGGAGATGGCTTCCTTAAGAGTCGAGAAATGAAATGCTTCAAGTTGATGATGTTGATCGACAAATGATACAAGCATTAGGTAAAGAGTTCTATGGTCTTGCAGACTCGGAAGACTATGATCATCTAGCTTCCTTATTTATGTCATCCTGTCTTTGTGATTTAGGATAGAGCGAACAATATTTCTGCTATATGCAGAAGTTACTCATCTCATTAGGCGAGCCTGCTTATCGGAAACATTACCTGCGTAGTTTTCCAGGTCATGTACCTGATGCAATTGAGAAATATATGAAGGATAAAAGTATAGATCTAAAAAGACTATCATTGGCACAATTACATGGCCACATAATGGAAACCTGGAAAGAACATTTCTTGGAAAAAAGAGTGAGTAAATACTTCAAGTGACACTAAGCCATGTATTCCTCATCATTTTGCAAAAATGTTGCACAGATGCCTGATTGGGAATGTGGTGCCTACAATAGAGGTCAATTTGGGAAAGAATCCTGCCACTGCAAGAAAAAGAAAAAGGGATTCTACACTAGTGCCCTGAGATATCATCCTTCTAAACAATATAAGCATAGAGAGAAATTTGTCTCCAAGAAATATTCAAAGAAATTCCAGAAACCTTTCTAGAAAAGGTTTTTTAGGAGACGATCAGAAAGAACAGATAAAGAATCATGCTTTATCTGTGGACAAAAAGGTCATTGGGCAAGAAAATGCCCTGAAAGGAAAAGTAAGCCATGGCTAGCATCCTTGTGTTCTCAACTTGATCCCGGCTGGTGGGATCTTTGTTCCTGTACTCCCGATACTTCTCCCTCTGGAGAAATTATCTGTCTGCCTTCTTAAGACTCCTTTGGTTTAAAATCTGATTCTAGCTGTGAGAATCAACTTGATAAATTTGATCCCTCCTCCTCTGATTCAGAAATGGATACAAATTTAGGGGGGTGTTAGGCACCTCAACACTTTGAATTTTCTCTATACATGTTTTCCACCTCTCCAAAACAGTCATTGCAGAAACAATTAGCTGCAATTGATCTACAGCTTTCAGAAACTCCACCTTTCCAATATATTCTAAATCTCCAGTCCCATGTATGGTGCTAGCCTCATATGGGATTGATCTATCTGTATCTTGGATTCCAATAAGCCAAAATAACCTACACAAAATATGACAAATTACAAAGGACGACTTTTAATGTTAGTGTACATATACTTAAATGATAGAAGTTTGCAAATAACATTTTTTTAAATTGACAATTAATATAAATAAATAAAACAGTGTAATACCTGCGGACATCTTTTGATTGTTGATTATAATCATGACTTAGATTTAATTGACACCATTGGATGACCTTTGTATCTCAATGAAATCACGCAAGAGAATGGTTCATTTTCCATCTTCGAAGTGCTCTTTTTACACATGCTCTTGCACCATCATGTTCACCTTTTCCATGTCCAATTTCAAATAAATTCCAACGATATTTAATGTTCATTGCTTTATGAAGTCGACATAACCAATAAAATGATCGTGAAGATTTAAATTGTCCACACATCCATCCGACCATATTCAATGTTCATTGAATTTAACTTCACATCTTTTTAATGAATCATATAAAATATTTTCAATACAATGCTGAACAAAATGTGTATTCTATGTACAATCACCGCTGATATAAAAATGATATTCTTTAATCACATCTCGATTGTAACACATGCTTAAGTACCATCAACATCGTGTTGAGAATGTCTATATAGAACATGGACAAATATTGAAACTTGGTCAGAATGATAGTATTCACTTTGTATCTCTTTTTGTGCAGTAAATGTGTAGTTTCTGCAAAATCAACCACAGACAAAATTGTTCCAAGAGGAAAATTTTCACAAGACTATTTGAATTGAAGGTCTTTCCATTGTACTCTATGTGAATGCTTGGTGTATTTATAAATTTCACTTTCAAATTTCTTTATAAAATCTGTCACACATATTTTATCTTCTCGCAAATCAATTCGTTTGGAATGTGCATCACTGGAACTTGTAGCATAATTGTTGTATTCTTATCTTCTTCAATCAACAGTTACATTTGACAGCGATTGATCATTATCAATAGGATATTTATTGCGGAATAAAACTAGATTTCCACAATGATGACAATGTTTTCCATTAACATATTTCTTATTGTAAAATAGTTCATCGTGACCTCTCTTACATAGAATTTGAGATATGAATTCATGTACTGTGGGCGAAGGTGGTGAATTTGTCCAAAACATTTTACCAAATTCAAGAAAAGTGTTGTAATATAATTCAAATTGCACATGATAACGACAACAACATGTGTCATGTATAGTAATAGGTCTAACATACCATAGATTTTGTTGTGCAAATGTAGTGATTGACATATTAATTCCACGATGATCCTCCTTGAATTTATTGAACAATTGTACTTGAGTCATTTCCATTATATGTTTTGCATGGCTTTCATATACATTTTGTTATACTCTTTGTCATATGATATCCCTTGAATTTGGTGAAACTTGAGAAAGTGCCAACAAATATTTATGTACAATATCTTTAACACTTTCTCCCATTCTATCTTTGTAAGGTTGTCTACAAATAATTTCCCAACAAGCAAGTTCATCATTTTCATCTATTTTCATTCTGAATTTGTTATATTTGTATAATGTCTTTCTTGAGGTTCGTATTGTTTTTTCTAGTTGTGTTGTCAAATGATTTCATTTAGTACTAGCTGAAATAATTGTTGTCTGAATTGCTCTATGTGCAGCTTTGGTATTTTTCTTCCTCGATTTTCCAATTTTTTTTATCGCATCACTTATTTTTCTATCACATTATGTTTCAATTTCGATTCTTTTTTCGCCTTGTGAATACCCAATAATGGCGTAGCGTCGCTTAACTTCTTGGACACTAATAAACATCTCAAAATTTGCGCTTGTCCTGCTATTGAATATTTTTGGAGAAAATCATCCTAAATTTGCATAGCACGATATCGTGCAACATGTGTGGCTATTTTTTCTCCATATTTGTCACAATCAATGTCTTCTAACATTCCATCATCAATGGTGAAAGCACCTATACATTAAGTTAAATTTAATTTAACATATATCCAAAATATATAATTCATTATAAAAAAAAAAAGAATTTGGAAAATACATGATATATACATACCAGGTCCAATTTCTTGTTCTTGAACTTGATCTTTATTACTGACTTCATCAACATTAGCATGTAAATCCCTATTTACATCTTCAACAATGATCTCTTCAGCTTCAATTTGCTATTCTTGTACTCTATTTTCAATATCCATTTCATCAACATTGTCATGTAACTCTATATTTGTATCTTTAGTAATTGTCTCTTCTGTTTGTGCAACCCTTTCTTTTTTGGCATGATATCTGAGTCTTTTTGTTTCCCTATGAGCATCATCATCACGTTTACGATCATTTTTACTTTGGCAGTTTCTCTTACTACCCATGATTGTTTAATCTGTAGAGGTTAAATTAAAGAATCATCGCTTTATAGTAAAAAAATAAAAATTTAAGATTTAAAAACACTTACTAAATTTGTTTTTTTGAGTATTTCAATCATTTATAAAAACATGAACTGAAATTTACTCACCTTATAAAAATCTTGTAAGATTCCCTTGAAGAACAACTCCTTGGAAAGAAATTTCCTTTGAAAAAACTCCTTGGAAAGAAATCTTCTTTGAAGAAAAACTCTTTGGAAAAACATAAGAACTCCTTGGCAATAAATATTCTTTCAAAAAACCACTTGAAAAGAAATAAAAACTCCTTGGAAAGAAATCTCCTTTACAAAAACCCCTTGGAAAGAAATAAGAACTCCTTGAAAAAAAATCTCCTTTGGAAAAACACCTTCAAAAATATTTTATACAGACCTCTACGAAAAAATAAGATGTTAAATGATGCGTCCTTTAGTTTTATTTAAACAATTGTAAATAATTTAAATTTTTTTCCCCGGAAGACTAAATTTTTTTGCATTTTGTTTTTCGGACGAATAACCGTTGTCATTTTTAACAATGTGCTAACAGAAAATACTTATTCATCCGAATAATTATATGGCCGAATAATATCTGAGACCCGAAAACAGTGTTGTTTTTAGGCTTCTCTATTTTCGAAAGGGAAAAAACATCTGTTACAGTGCAAATCTACTGTCAAACTTGATATCAATAGTTTAGTCATTGAATCTACTCTCTGTTGGTATATATTTTGTTGTGTTTAGGTAGGATCTTATAATTGTAATTTTTTTTTTGTTATCATGTGTCGAGTTTGGTTTCATCGATTTCAAAATGAGGTGAAATGAACAACGATAACTTTAAAAATACACCATAAATTTTTTTAAAAAAATATGGTGAACTTCATTGGAGTGTCTACTTCAAAAGGGTATTCGTAGATGTTTTAGTTTTACTGTAAATTGAGAGAAATGTCGCGCCAAAAAAAACATGTTGAAAATCAACAAGCTTTCCTCATTGATCGAATTCAAATAAATATAATAATTAGTATATAGATCCATTTGTTACAAAATTATAATCGCGTAGTAGTAAATTTTGTGTAGATTTTCATAACATATTTTGTTTTTACAAAGCACAAGTTTAAGAATGATTTCAGCCTCCCCAAAATACATGACTATTTTTTAGTTCCTTCATTTTATAAGAACATACTGTCGAACATTTTCCAAATTGACATATCAAATCGCAATAAAAAAATTTGAAAAAATAATGAACAGAAAGCTAACATATTTCTCTAAAAGTTTTTTTTTTACTAAAAAGTGAAATTCTAAACAAAAATATTACTTTTGTTTGCCCAAAGTTGAAAAACATGAAAAACTTAGATTTATTTTCTCATAAGACCCCCCAAAACAGACACCCATCTTCATAGATTCAGCCATGAAGGTGTATGAAAATTATTCAGTATATTAATGGCTCTCCAACAACAATAAAACCACATATATTTACTAATACAAGTCGATACCAAACAACTTCAATCTCTCTCAACAAGATATATGTGAAAATGGCTCGTATCTCTTCCTTGAATGTAAATATCACTTGAAATACATAATGTTTCGAACTATGTCTCTCATGATATGATTATTACAGAGATATAAAGCCGATAACATGTCCATGAAATCTAAATAGCAGTCCTTAACTAATTATGTGCAACAACAAGTACACTATGAAAAAGCTATGGGGGAAAATGGCACCATTCATACATAGTTTGGCATTTTTACATGGTTTTACTTGGATGTTCGACTTGAAGTTCATATGAGCATAAAATAAAGATTTCATACATCATATCACAAATAAATGGGGCCCGAATATCTACCCCAAAGATATCATCGTCTCCCCAAGTGCGCCCTTCCTCCAAGAGCCAAAATATGAAGAGAAATGTGAGAGAGATGTGGGAGCAAGTTGAAGAAGAGAAGATCACGAGCAACCTTGTAGCTTCAACCTACAGTAAAGAACTGAAACAAAAAACTGTGAACAAACAAACCACTAATTAACATATTAAATATAACACACAAAAAAACTAAACAAAAAATTGACGAAGATTACCTGCACTAAACGCTTTCCAACTCCACGCCTAACACCGAAAGGCAATTGGACGCTGTCAACTTCGCGCTCCACATCGAGAGGGTGGCGAAATGGGTGTTGGAACATAGGGTGGTGGATCTCCACACCAAAGGAAGCATAAGGAATACATAGGTGGAATCCACCGGAATCGAGGTCAAGCAAAAGGCGGAATACACCAACAGGCGCGTACGCGGTCAACGTGCAGACGGGGGAAACAAGCACGGGGTCTAGTAGCTGCAGGTGGGGACAACAAGCTGAGGTCCAATAGTTGCAGGCAGGGTCCAAAATATGCAGGCCAAAAAATGATAAACGATGGACACGACCAGGGTTTTATGTAGAATAATTATTCGGCCGAATAATTATTTAGTGTTTTTTGTTTATTCGGCTGAATAATTATTCGACTGAATATTTATTCGGCCAAATAAACAAAAAAAACAACGGTCAAATTTTTCGGTCGGAAATGCGTTGCACACAATTCGAGGTCTCCTTTATTTTTAACAGTGAACCGTTAAAAGTTATCCGACCAAATAAAGTATAGATTATTCGGCCAAACAACTATGGTTATTCAGCCGAATAGCTTCTGCTATGTTTCTCGGGCACCTGATTCTCACTAAATAGACACCCATATTCATTTATTCACCCTTATTCAATTCCTTGTAACATTTATCACAAATTTCATAGCAAGTTATAGAGTTTTTCTCTCATTTCCCCCTATGTTAAGACATGTTTACCAATATCTAATTTATGGGAGTTGCAACAGCCTTTAGGAAATGATTAATGATGCATTTGGGTCCCCATTGAAGTCATATAAATAATCCATGTCTCTTTTTTAAAAGTTGGTAGGTTCATACTGCATTTGGGAATCCATTAGTGACCTCTACCCCTGGGGAATTTGAACCTCGAATTTACTAGCAAATTTCCCTATTTTATCCTGAACTTAAATGAATGCTACAAAAGTATTTTGATAGTGTATAAGAACCCATTAGGTTCATTTTTATGTCCTAATATCCTTCAAACACTCTAAGTCCCAATTCTAATTCTTTAGGAGTCTTTTGGAGCCATCTACCCTTGGGGGTTTCAACATCGATTTCTTAGTAATTTTTCCTTTCATTCTCTAATTGTAAATGCAAGTTGCTGAAGTACTTAGAAGGTTTCCAAGCATATAATAGTTGTATTATGGTTTCCTAATTCACCTCAATCCACTCTGGACATAATTCAAAACCATTTGGGATCATTTGGGGACAGTTTGGAGCTTCACTAGTCCAAGCTTTGAAAATTGGCCAAATTGGAAAAAATTTCAAATTACTACAATTAAATTATATATGAGCCAATAGGATTCTCAAAATATTACAAAAACATCTCTTCTTATCAACATAACAACCTAGCACTGGAAATCCACATGAAGCTTGGATATTTGAACCATGGACTTCATGATGCTTCTTCTAAACTTCGAACCAGAATTTATAAGATATAGTACCTGCAATAAAACTCAATGATAATGGTTAAATACCATCACCCTCTCACAGGAAGCAGGGGCACATCACCCAGCTTGGACTAGGGGCACATCTCCCAATTCTCTAAGGAACAATTTCTCTCATACCAATTCTTAAATTGAAAAATTATGTGAAGGGGGTGCCCACTGCTTTATTTATAGAGAGAGGATTACTTGAGGAGAAAGTCTCCTTAACTAATGTGCCCTCATGAGTCGATAAGGAAAGCTAGGTTTCCTTCCTTTTCACTTTCTTCTTTGCTTTCCTCATTTTTCCTTTTCTTTTTTCTTTTCCACTTTTTTATTTAGATTTTTTTTGGATTTTCTGATTTATCATGCTTTTCTAAACTTTCCTACTTTTATGATTTATCATGCTTTCTTCTTTTGTGCTACTTTTTGCTTTATTCTGTTTTTCCTGAGTTTTTGTTGCTTTTCTGACTTTCTCCATCTTTCTTTCCTTTTTCCCGATTTTCTATGTTTAGGTGCTTTCTTCTTAATTTCTTCTTCAAGTCATCTCCAAGTCAACCTCATCCACCAATGCATCGTAGCGGAGCATTATCCTCATTTATTTATGATAAAATTGTTAAATGCATGAAAAATAATTATTCCAAGTGCATAATAAATTTTGGATAAAATTGAATTCACACTCCTAATTAATTAAATGCATGGAATTCAAAATTAACCCCATAGTGAATGAAGTTGTCTCCTCCAGCCAAGAGATTAGTTAGGTTAGGAACTTGCTCCAATGTTGACTGTTGAGGGGACATGACAGTCGTCCCCACCCAAGATTGCTTGTCCTCAAGCAATTTCAAACTGGGATGTTGTGAAATGTGTTCTCCTTTCCAAGTAGCATCCTGACTTTGCAGTCCTTCCCATTGCACCAAATATTCCTTAAGGATTCTGCTCCTTAGTGTCTTCTCTCGGACCTCCAAAATATTCTCAGGGATTGGCATTAAATTTACTTCATCATCAAGGGGTGGAAAATCTTGTGAAACCTGGACTTGCTGCCCTATTTTCTTCTTCAAACAGGACACATGGAAAACATTGTGAATCCGGTTTCCTTTTCACGTCCCCTCCCATCGATCTGATGCAAGTAAGGGAACATGACTAACCTTCTTGGCTTCTTTGGAAAGCGCATGCCCATTCATTACTAACAAAATTTATAATAAATAAAATATTATGTGTGCAATTTCATACTCGATGTAAACACAATAGAAATAAGCATTATCCACACACAACTACATCATACATCCAACATATTAATAACAGACATCAATTAAAAACACACCAGAACACAGAATTAACGGAATTCAAACCACAGAGAATACTTATCTTTAAGATGCAACTATCCAACAACTAGCTATGTGAGAGCAATGTTCCACCCAACCATAGGTCTCTTTCTAGCCTGTATTCTTTCAGCTGAGAGACCACCCCCAAGCTAGGATGCGTATCCACTAAGGAGGAACTAAACAAGCTCACTCACAACCATGGTTTCACACAACCAGTCATGCTAAACCAACACAGGGTTGGGTTTATCAAGCATGCAAGAGACAAAGGAGGAGGATGCTAAGCCAGTGAGCTCAACCATAGAGCTACAGACCTCTCAAGATAAATTCCAACAATCATGGCACCCACAATACCTACCACACCCAACACAAGGAAGGTCCCCTTCTCTACTGCATAGTCCCTCAGGCATCTCTTCCCTCCATTTCTCTTCAAGGTGGGAATAGAAAGGTCCAAGCTGTTAATTCCTTGAGGTTCTAGTCTTCACTGGGTTTGTCAAGCAATCCCAACCTCTATTCTATTATTCATGCTTGTATTTACATAATTCGGTGACTAAATAACTCAATCCCGTAGTTGGATTTCCGGGCTACAAAAACTGGGTTTTACCATGGATTTATGGGCATCTAACACTCTCAAATTCACCCCATGGTTCATGTCTATGGATCCCCCATTGGATTTTACTGTCAACATGAAATTCTTGGCGTTTATGGCACTTCAAAACATGGGTTAATTCACAGTTGCCATTTATGTTTTTTCTCACTGCTGGGCATGTGTAATGGATGATAACTTAAGATTAGATGTTCAACCATGGAATGGGAATGAGGAAAAATGAATTCCCATGAGGTAGAGTGACTTGTGGGTTAAGGAAACAGAGCCCATACCTGCCATAGGAATTTTTGGGCTGCCCATGCTCCATTGAAGCCATGGACTGATTTCTCAACTACTTTCTTACAACTGAATTAAAGATCAGCAAGAAAATTAAAATGGGTTCTCAAGATGACATTTGGAAGCTCATGGTTCAACCCCACAACCCCCTCACCACTCCCTAGTGGAATACACATGGCCCCTTCTCATTAGTTTCTTTCATAGCCAGTTTTGGTATTTTTATTGCAATATTAAATATTTACATCATTTTACAATGTTCCATGGCTTAATAGCACATGGATGGAAAAATATCAAATACTTGTCTATTTTAAATAAAATCCAAGCATACACTAGTGGGGCCTTGGCCTTGACCTCCACGCTAGGGAAACACACATCGCATGTACACAATATTTACATAAAATCCAATATACCACAAGGGTCAAAATGGGGGTATTACATTCCCCTCCCCCTTAGAACAACACCATCCTTGGTGTTCTCAAAACTGAACAAAAATGGGATTGCCTCTCTCATGGAATCCTCAAGCTTCCATGTAGCCTCATTGGGACTAAGGTACTCGCATTGGATCTTTACCTGCCCGATGCCTCTATTCCGGAGCAATGTGACCTTCTTGTCGAGGATGCGCATAGGATCTATTTGGCACTCTCCCTAAGGTTCCACCTATATCACATTCCAATCAATCATATGATTAGGATCATGTACATACTTCTTAAGCAAAGATACATGGAAAACATTATGAGCTCTTATATTAATAAGAAATGCAATTCTATATGCAACTGGCCCTATCTTGTCAAGGACTTCAAATGGCCCAGAATATCTTGGTGCCAACTTGGCACAATTTCCCAACTTGAGAGAAATTTTCCTTGGTTTCAATCTCAAATAAACATGATCTCCAATCTGAAATTCCTTATGCACTCTTTTCAAATATGCTTAACTCTTTTTTCTATCTCGAGCTGCCTTTAAATTCTACCTGATATTAACAACTTCCTGTTTCATTTCCTTGATCATCTTTGGCCCAAATACTACCTTGTTCATCAGACTATCCCAATTCACTGGAGTCCTGCACCCTTTTCCATACAATGCCTCAAATGGACTCATTCCCACTGATGCGTCATGCCCATTATTGTATGTAAATTCTACCAAGTGTAGGTAATCTTCCCACTTGGATGGTTTATCCATCACATACATTCTTAGCATGTATTCAAGAACCTGATTCACCCTCTTAGTTTGGCCATCTATTTCAGGATGATATGCTGTACTGAAATTAAATCTAGTTCCCAATTCCTGAAATAATCCTTTCCAGAAATTGGAAGTGAACTTTGTATCACGATAAGAAACTATTTCCTTAGTCAATCCATGCAATCTAAATATCTCTCTCATGAAGATATTTGCAATTTCACTAGCCTTGTGAGTGGACTTGAATGGAATAAAGTGAGCTACATTTGATAGTTTTTCCACCACCACAACCATGATTGAATCATGCTTCTTCACTGTCATTGGAAGACCTGTTATAAAATCCATAGAGATCACTTCCGACTTCCACTCTGGAATGGGTAAGGGCTGCAACAATACCGCTGGATCTTGGTGCTTTTCCTTAACCTGTTGGCACTTTTGACACCTAGAAATGTACTCATCGATGTCCTTCTTCATACCATGCCAAAAGTACTGTTTTCTTGCTACTGTTATAGTTTACTGATATCCTGGGTGTCTAGAATATGGCATTTGATGTGTTTCATCCATCACAAGCTTCTTCAAATATGCACTATTTGGAATGTACAGTCTAGTACTATGATAAATGAGAACATCATCATCACCTAGTTGATATCTTGCACTTGCTTCATCCATATTACCCTACTGCAACTTCTCTTTAATTTGAAGGTAAGTTTCATCACTAGTTTGAGCTTCTAGAACTCTTGCCTTCAAATCTGATTTGCACATACTTAATGCTGTAGCATGAAACTTTCTGCTAAGAGCATCTGGAACCTTATTCTCTTTCCCTTTTACCTGCTTAATTTCAAAATCAAATTCCCAAAGGAATTCCATCCATCTAAATTTCCTAGAATTCAAGTTTGGTTGGTCAAACAAATACTTCAAGCTCATGTGGTCTGTCCTAAGCTCGAATATTCTTCCCAACAAATAATGTCTCCACATTTTGAGGGCATGTAACATGGCTGCTAATTATAAATCATGTGTGGCACAATTCTTTTCATGCTCTTTTAATTTTCTTGACTCATAGAAAATCACAAACCCTTCTTGCATGAGCACTCCACCTAGCCCTTCAATGCAAGCATCTGTGCACACTACAAAATCCTTCTTTGGATATGCTATCTTCAAAACATGAGCGCTGGTAAGTAGCTCCTTTAACTGTTGAAAGCTTTTCTCACACTTTCCATACCATACAAACTTGATATTCTTCCTCTGCAATGAAGTGATTGGATGAGCTATCTTGGATAATCCTTCAATGAACCTTCTGTAGTAACCAACAAGACCCATGAAAGATCTAACATATGAAACATTATTTGGAGTAGACCAATCCATGATGGCATTAATCTTTTCTGGATCCACTACAATTCCTTCTTCAGAAATGACATGACCCAAGTACTGCACTCTCTTTTGATAGAATTCACACTTGGTTAACCTGACATACAACTGGTGTTCTCTAAGAACTTGCAACACCATCCTTAGATGTTCCTCATGTTCTTCTTCATTCATTGAATAGACAAGAATGTCATCCAAGAACAAAATCACAAACCTATCCAAATATTTGTTGAATACACTATTCATGAGACACATAAATGTGGCAGGTGCATTGGTAAGACCAAATGGCACCACAGTGAACTCATAATGACCATATCTAGTTCTAAAAGATGTCTTGTGAATGTATTCTTCTTTAATCTTCACTTGATGGTAGCCAGACCTCAAGTCAATCTTTGAAAACACCTTAGCTTCCTTCATTTGATCAAATAAGTCATCAATTCTTGGTAATGGATACTTGTTCTTGACTGTCACTTTATTAAGCCCCCTGTAATCAATACATGACCTTAAATTCTCATCCTTCTTCTTAACAAATAACACCGGTGCTCCCCAAGGAGACACACTTGGCTTGATATACCTCTTGTCCATTAACTCTTGTAGTTGCATTTTTAACTCTACCAATTCCGGCGTGCTCATTCTATACGGAGCTTTCAAATTTGGTGCTGCCCTTAGAACAAGATTAATGGTAAAATCAATATCTCTCTTTGGTGGTAGTCTCAACACTTCATCCGAAAACACATATTTGAACTCTTGCAACAATGGAAAGTCTTCTATCCTTGGTCCTTTGTCCTCCGATGAATCTGATATATGAACTGCATATAATTGGCAACCTTTCTTATAAAACTTTTTCAACTGTAAGACTGAAATTTGTCTTACTAAAACTTGCTTGGGAATTCCTCTTACCAATATTGGTCTTCCCTCTTCATCAATGCATTCAAGTGATTTCTTATAACAGTCCAACTTAGCTCAATGTCTTTCCAACCAATCCATGCCAATTAAGTGATCATAAGATCCTAATGGTAGTACATTTAATTCTGCATGTGTGTGGAGTCCATTCAATTCTATGGGGCACTCCACCACTACTTCACTTACTTTTCTCTTGGTCCTTGTGGCTAATTGAACTAGCTAAGACTTATTATGCTTCACTTTTCTTAGAGAACAACTTTCAACCACTTTTGGAGAAACATAACTATGAGTAGATCCTAGATCAATCAAAACAGAAATAGATTGCTTAGCAATCTTACCTTCAACTTCCACCACTATTGATTGATGGTCTGCTTGATGATTATCCGATGCTCCATAAATTCAAAGTGTTTCCCTTTCCATATCCTCCACTGTAGCTACTCCCTTGAAGTTGTGCTAGCTCCGGGGATTCTCCTTTCGATGTAGAAAATCCTTAAGCATGTGATTTTTTCCACATCCCCAACACTGAAGTGGTCCTTTTGATGTATTTTCTGCTGGTACTGCTGGCTTGAATCCACTCCTTGCTGACTGCCCCTATGGAAAGGTTCTGGGATGATTTTTGAATGGTCGCTTGAAGCCACTCTTCTTTTGATCAAACCTCCCTCTTGGATTTACTTTCCATGCTGGGTGAACCTCTAATTTTCCTTTATACTGCTCATAGCAATGCATTTCCATCCTAATGGATTCATCAAGAATTGGTGGATTAACAAACTCAATTCTATATTTGAAACTTTCAGGTACTAGGATTCCAAGGAAGCATTTGATCTTTATCCTCTCATCTTTGATATAGTCCACATACCTCAATAATTCCAAAAATTTGTGGACATGCTCTTCCATAGATTTTTGTCCCAAATTGAGTTCATTGAACTCTTTTCTCTTACTGTCATAATACCTAGCAGAAAGGTATTTTTTCTTGAAATACTTCTTAAATATTTCCCAGCTGATATTCCTTTCATTGATCCATTTAACTTCCAAGAGGTTATCCCACCAAATTGAAGCTCTGCCCTTTAGATTGTAAATGGAAATTCTGGCCTTTTCATTTCCTGAGTAATCATGAATCTTGAAATATTTCTTCATCACAAGAAGCCATGCCTCTGCCTCTTGGCCTGTCTTACCCTCTCCATCAAATGTGGGAGGTCTTGCCTTCTTGAATTCTCCTTGTGGGATTCCTTTGAATTTATTTCTTCCTTAAAACCTACTAGAAGTATTCCTTGGACTTCTTAGAGAGCCTCTGGAGTCACATGACTTGCTGGAAGAAGATCTTGAGGAAATTTTTTCATGCTTCTTGCTCACAGAACTCTTCCATTGGCTTGGATTCCTTGTCCTAGAATGACCTTTAGAGAGACTCCCTACATCTCTTCCTTCTTCACCCGCATTGCTTGGGTTGGAACCAAGGTTTATCCTCTGTTGCATATCAGTGAGGCTCTACAAAATAGCATCATTGAGTTGGTTCTGTTCTTCCTGATCCTTCATCAATCTTTCATTCAAGCTTACCATGGTCTCAACCAAATTTTGAGGAGTTATTTTCTCCCTTCTCCCATTAGATTCAGTCTCAGCATTCCCTTCTTGCACATTTTATCCTAGCACATCTTCCTCATGCTCATAAGGATCTTGAGCATCATTTATGGTCACCATTTTCCTTTGGAGACCCTTTTCCCTGTATGTTGCTTATACTACAACTATTTAAATCTTATGAGCTGCAAGCACTGTGCCTTATGAAAATACTTGTTAGAAATCTTAAAAATGCTTATAGAAACATAAAACATCAATATTTTAACATAATTAACACATGGAATAATTCACATAGCTATTATGCATTCATTTCTTTCGCCCATTCATGCAATTCTGGAAATTGCCCATATTGTCAACAATTTGTCAAAACAGTCACTGGCACTTTTATGCTTTGCATATATATGATGTATGATAACCTTATTCAAATTCTGGTTATGCACCATTATTCCCTGCTAGATAAGCTTTCCAATGCCTATCCACGTGCTTCATTCCGACTTCGGGTGGGGAAACTACATTACTTCAAAAATGACAATTTTTACCAAAATTCTGGACTTTTACACAGTTGCAAAATATCCTGAAATGCTAACTTCAGCCACCTGTAGAAGCAAATCTAGAAAGATTCAGGAAAAATTTTATATTGGAAGAAGTTATTCCATTCAACAAGTAACACTTAACAACTTGTGGATATTTGTTCCGATGCACCATTCATCTTCTAGAAAATTCTGGGTTTGACTACTTTTAACTTTTAATTTTTTCCAAAATTTCAAATTTTGGGCCAGAAATGGCTATTTCCCAAACTGAACTTTTTTGGAAAATATTTGTCTAATGTAATTGTCTGTTTTAATGAGAATATGAAATTTTGATTTCAGTAAATTTCTTGAATCCTTCAACTAAGTTCACTTTCATCCACTTCAAGATTTTCAAAATCCCCAAAAAGTGGCCCGGAATAGTGCTTTTTGGACTTCTCACTCACCCCAACTCCACTTCCTTTGTATTTTGGCTCCAAAATTCCAAACTTAACATTGTACTTGCTCCATGGCTGCTCCATATCAGTTTCAGCTCAATCTGACCTTCTGTCAAGCGTCGGGACACCAATTTGTAAAATCCATTAATTCCAATTTTATGCCGAATTAAGGCATAATGGGCTTGGGATCTTCACTGGTTCTTTCATGGCCTTCGTTAATGGCCTCAGGACACCACAGAACTCATCCAATTCTGATTCTGCATGCTCCTGCTATCCAAAAATTGAGTTTCAGGCTCTATACTTTTTTTTTGCTTCCGCAATCTGCAATTCCGTAATCCGCAATCCGTATTGCGGGTGCGAAAAGGCCAATTTTCCAACCTGAAAAATACTCCTTTCTGCGATCCACAATTCGTAATGCAGGTGCAAAATTACAAATACTCCTTTCTGCAATCCGCAATCCACAATGCAGGTGCGGAATTGTGGAAAACCAAAACACAAATTCAAAATTTTAACGTTTTTGCAATCCGCAATCCGCAATTGTGGGTTCGAAATTATGGAAAGCCAAAACGCAAATTCAAAATTTTAACGTTTCCGCAATCCGCAATCTGCAATTGCGGGTTCAAAATCGCAGAAAGCCAAAATGCAAATTTGAAATTTTAACGTTTTCGCAATCCGCAATCCGCAATGCGGATTCAGAATTGTGGAAAGCCATAACATAAAATTTGAAAATCTTCATTTCTACAATCCGCAATTGCGGAAACACTTCTACTCCGACAACTTGCAGGGCTCATATCTACCTCATCCCTTAACCAAATAAGGCGAGTCTAGTATCATTGAAAATCTCTTGGAGAGATATATGCAATGGTGTGATCCTCTACCACACCTAAGAACCCTAATCCTAACTTTTTTCTAATCCAAAATGTCACCCAAACTTCTTCAATACCACATTAAAATGTTCTAATATCTGCCTGTAACTCACTATTTGGCCCAAGCAGCCCGAGTGCTACAACATGGGATCTAATACCACTCTGTCACGTCCCCTCCCGTTAATCTGATGCAAGTAAGGGAACATGACTAAACTTTGAGGCTTCTTTGGAAAGCTCATACCCGTTCATTACTAACAAAATTCATAATAAATAAAATATTATGCGTGCAGATTCATACTCAATATAAACACATTAGAAATAAACATTATCCACAGACAACTACATCATACATCCAACATATCAATAAGAGACATCAATTAAGAACATTGCAGCACACATAATTAACATAATTCAAACCACAGAGAATACTTTTCTTTAAGATGAAACTGTCCAACAACTGGCTATGCGAGAGCAATGTTCCACCCAACCATAGGTCTCTATCCAGCTTGTATTCTTTTAGCTAAGAGACCACCCCTGAGCTGGGATGTGTACACACTATTGGGTTTATCAAGCATGCAAGAGACAAAGGAGGATGCTAAGCCAGTGAGTTCAACCATAGAGCTACAAACATCTCAAGCTAAATTCAAACAATCATGGCACCTACAATACCTACCACACTCAACACAAAGAAGGTCCCCTTCTCTGCTGCAAAGTCCCTTAGGTGTCCCTTCCCTCTAGTGCTCTTTAGGGTGGGCATAGAAACGCCCAAGCTTCTAATTCCTTGAGATTCGAGTCTTCACTGGGTTTATCAAGCAATCCCAACCTCTGTTCTATTATTCACACTTGGATTTTCACAATTCAGTCACTAAATAACTCAATCCCGTAATTGGATTTTCGGGCTATAAAAACTGGGTTTTCCCATGGATTTATGGGAATCTATGTTAGTTTTTCATAATTTACTTCAATCTGATCTAGGATCTTAACTGAGAGAACAACATGTACATCATATCTATAGCATATCAATCATGGACACAATAATGCAAGCACACAAGAGACATAGAGTTTACTTGGGGAAAACCATAAAGGTGAAAAACCCCAATAACTTCCTCAGAGATAGATAGAGCAATGATACAACCCAAGCATAAGAGATAGACATCTCCTAGCAACAGCTTCTCCTCCTCCAAAAGTGTGCCACTCTCCAAAGAGTGTGTGTGAGAATAGAATGATCAAATAGAGTGCCTCCCGCGCTCTATTTATACTTGACTTGACTTGCCTAATAACCTTTACTAGGTCGGCCTTAACTTAATCACATAACATAATGCTGACTGGAACGACCCCCAATAGGGTGGTCTAATAACCCTTTGACCCACATGACTTATACAAGGCTGACCCCAACAAGGTGGTCTAATAACCCATCAAGTATAAGTTACACTTACAATATAAATGACGACACATCCGTATAGATGAATAATAACATCTCTATAGGAATAAAAACACTTCCGTATAGAGGAATAATAACATCTCTATAGGAATACAATATACATATATGTGAAATACATTCTGAAGTTACATATACATCAACACTCCCTCTTAACTAGGAAGGTATTTCTCGACACAGGTCTTCTAGCACAAGTCTTCCTCTCTGGATCATCATCACTGGATAATCGTCGTCGAGTCATCGTCATCGTCACTGCTGTTGCTATCTCAATCAATCTCTGAATCTACTTGTCATAGGAAGTTCTACAGAGCCAGTCCTTTTTCATACTGGATGTAGGCCCACCACCTCCAGGTCTTCATCATCACTAGCCATACTGTGGAATCCTCAGGACTAATTATGTGCATCAACAAAACCTCGAAAGAGCATCCCAAGACTGATTATGAGCATACTTCTCAACCTATCGAATCTCCCAGGATCTTTTACATGTAACTTCATAACCTATCCAAGACCATGGAGTATCATCCTGATACTCATAATCATACTAATCATCCTCCACAAAGCACAGTCCATATGCACACAACACATCACTTACACTCACCGACATGGAAGGACTTTCCTCTGACCATCCAGGAAAGGCTCAACACTCACATCAACACACATGGGAGAACACATCTTCCACCATGTCGGAAAGGCTCTGCACTTACACCAACGCACATGGGAGAACACATCTACCACCATGTCGAAAAGGCTCTACACTTACATCAACGCACATGGGAGAACACATCTACCACCATGTCAGAAAGGATCTGCACTTACATCAACGCACATGGGAGAACACATCTACCACCATGTCGAAAAGGCTCTGCACTTACATCAATGCACATGGGAGAACACATCTACCACCATGTCGGAAAGGCACTGTGCATCTGTGTCTTCGAAACTCATCACACATAATCCAACTGATTCTGTAATGTATCCACCTGATACATATGATCATCCTGATCATCATCATAGCATCATACTGATGCATATCATCTAGAGTATCATCCTAATACTCATCACTGCATTGTCCTGATGCATATCTGGAGCAACATCCTGAAGCTCCTCATCCATGATCATCCTAATCATACAATGCATCCACTTGATGCATACATAGTATCTTCATGATATATATCATCATACATGATCTACCTGATCATACAATGTATCCACCTTTTACATATACAAACATAAGGTCCACCTAATCATACCTGATACATATCAACATACATGATCTACCTGATCATATAATGTATCCACCTGATATATCTACAAATACATACACATGATCCAACTGATCATATCCAACATCCAACATGATGCATACATACATAAATGATCCAACCGATCATATCCAGCATCCAACATGATGCATACAAATACAGAGCAGTAACTGGAGCATCGCCCTAATGCTCATCATCTAGCGCTTACATCCACAGCCATGTGAAGGATCCTCCTTCCAGCATGCTTGGAATGGCTTCAGCAAATGTGTGCATCACTTCTTCCTCGAAGTGTCGTCAATCTGAAGAACACCAAGCCTCTCTCTAAAGTACTCGAACTTCACTCTGGCTAGTGGCTTTGTTAGTACATCTACAATCTGCTCATCCATCGCAACATACAGGAGCTTCACTACTCCTCTCTGCACCATATCCCTGATATAGTGATATTTGATCTCTATGTGTTTCGACCTATCGTGGAACATTGGGTTCTTAGACAGCTTCACACAACTCTGGTTGTCACAAAAGATACTAGTAGCCTCTAGCGGTAGATCAAATAACTCAAACAGTAGCTTCCGTAGCCATACTGCCTCACAACTAGCCGAATAGGCTGCAACATACTCTGCCTTGGTTGTACTCAGTGCTATGCGGGACTGCTTCCTGCTAAACCAAGAGATCACACCTGATCCCATACTAAAGTAGCACCCAAAAGTGCTCTTCCTATCTGCAGCACTGCCTGCCCAATCTGAATCAACATAACCTTGTAGGATAAACTTTTGATTCGTATCATACTTGAGCCCATAATCAACTGTACCCTTCAGGTACCTCAGAATATTCTTTATAGCAACCAGGTGAACACTCCTCGGATCCATCAGGAACTGGCTCAATGTGTTCACCACAAAGCAAATATCTGGTCTCATGTTTGTCAGGTACATCAAGGACCCAATCATCTGACAATACACAGTGACATCAACCAGATCAGATGAAGCATCACACAGAAACTTCAAGTTCGATGCCATAGGTGTGGCCATGGCCTTGCAGTCCATCATCCCAAACCTCTTTAGGATATCTTCTGCATACTTCCCTTGTCCATGGAAGAATCCATCTGCACTCTGCCACACCTCCATGCCTAGAAAAGAGTGCATCATCCCCAAGTCCTTCATCTCGAACTTGGCAGCAAGCTTCATCTTCATGTTGGCAATCAATCTATCCTCACCTGTTACAAACAGGTCATCCACATACAATAGTAGTATCACTAGATTGCCTTCCTCAACCTTGTAGTAAAGGTTGGAATCCACTTTACTCTTGGTAAAGCCCAAACTAGATAGAAAGCTGTCTATCCTACCATACCAAGTTTTGCACATATATGACTTCCCGTCATGTGTCTCAAAACCAAGTGGCTGCTCCACATACACTTCCTCTTCAACTACACCATTCAAGAAAGTTGTCTTGACATCCATCTAGTGTATCTTCCATTTCATCACTGCAGCCAGAGCAAGTACTGATCTGATGGAAGTGTACCTGGCTATAGGAGCAAAAGTCTATTCCCTCTTTATGAGAGAAGCCACGAGCTACAAACCTTGCTTTGTATTTTTCTATGCTACCATCTGCAACATGCTTATAGATCCACTTGGAAGTAACAATAGACTTCCCTTATGGTTTTGGGATTGCATCCCAACCACCATTCTTCATGATTGACTGGTACTCCTCGATCATGGCATTCTTCCCGAATCCTCGGAACTTCAATATTCTTAATATCTTCAATAGATAACTTTGTTGTTGAGCAAATGTTGTAGTCCTTCTTTTGTAGGTGATGGTATACGATCTTTCCTACAAAACAAGTTAAATTGCATGATTAGAAAACATCTCATAGTTTTCAAAACAAATTCTTATACATAAATCAATATTGCATACAGTCATGCAATTATCTTAGCCAATGCTTCAATACAACATTTATCCATATCCCGTAACTTTCTAGATGCCTTCCAATCTCTACCAGAACATTGTTAAGAGTGTGCACAACTCCCAACATGTCAGCAAAGAGGTTTCATTCTAGATAAGTAGCAATGGAATGTTGTATAGTGCCATAGGCCACTTACCCATGTATATTAGTAGTATACCGTTCATCAATGAAACTATTTTAATATGCATAATACACAACCTAATACTAGGAACATCAGTATATACATTATTGAACAGTATTATTTAAACAATCAAATATGCAAGAAATGACAATTAAAATACTTATCTTTGTAGGGTTGACTCCCTCTCAGTCTTTGCTTCCTTTCTGCAACTCCATTCTGATGTTGATTGTGAGATGCGGTCAAATCCCTCTGAATATCTGCATCCTTGTATAGACTACTGGAGTGTGCTCCCTCTTGATATTTGCTTCCTTGAAGGAACAATTGGAGTGTGCTCCCTCTTGATCTTTGCTTCCTGGATTACCTGTTCTTGAACTTATATCCATCCTTAATCACTATGCATGCTTATTAGTATCATCATTGTGTTATCCTCGAGGTTTCATACATAATCACACATTCATTAATATAATCTTTAATACTATTAAAACACAATAATCTTGAACATGTATAGTCATGATCATTTCAAACACAAGTAATCAACATTAGTATTCAAGGTTTCAGGGAAGACTTCTTTTACTCATGCATATTCATATTTGATCATAGGACTCTTCTGGTTAGTCAAATCATAATTAAGATAAGATACATAATATGCATAAACCCTTGATTACTTACATTTCTAACTTTATGAATAAACATAACCAATCATACCAAGTATACTTATATAAGGGATCCTAACACAAGGTAAGATTCTAACTTGATATAGGAAAAAGCATACCTGGATTACTATGTTAGCTAGTTATGTCTAACATACCCACATGATGTCTTCTGGTTCTCTTCAATGACTTGTGCTAGTAACCTGCATGTCTCATAAGTTAACCATTGTAGAACCAAGTTATACATACCTCGTAAGTAGATCTTCTATGTGATCCATGACAATGGATGAATCTTTGTCTTCATGTCACCATGATCATATGTCCTTGAAGTAGAACATGATTATTTGTCTTTCTTGGTGTACCTTTCATGTTAGTGAACAACATAAACCTCATACAACATCACAATGCATTAGTACAATCATAAGTGTCAAAACCTTAATCAATGAATATCTTCTATCATGTATTCATAATTTTATTAAGGTGATACGACAAGTCTAGTAATTAATCAAGATTGTACTAACCGTAATGATATGAAGACAAACATATCATAAACTTAACCATGAACAGAATTTATAACATACCTGTAAGTCATACCTGTCAAGATTGCTTGTAATCTTCTTATGTAAGGCCTAGCCTCATCTCCCTCTGAAACAAGAACTTATTCACTTATGTAGGTGACCAATCCATTCTCTTTTAGGATTAACCCAATCCGCTTGATTTGCAGGAACTGGATCTGCAGCTGGATTAGGGTTTGCCAGAGAAACCCTAAAAATTCAAACTTTGAATTTCAAACTTCTGAAAGGATAGAAACTTGCGCCTTGATGAGCTGATCAAGTCGGTATACTCAGAATTTGAAAACTACAAAGTTTCACCCCTCAAATTTGCCTTTGAAACTTCCGAATTCACTAGACATGACCCCGAACAAGGGTTTGATAAATCCCACCCTTCTTCCCAATCAAAAGGTTCGATCCAATGCTCTAAGCTTCTATTTTTCTGAGGAGCTTCCAGCCATAGTCATAGATTTAAAAAATTCCCATTTTTGCAGAAGCCCTAATTTTCCACTTTTCTGATCAAAGTCCTGAACTAGGGTCTGATCAAGCCCGGCCTTCTGCCCAACCAGAAATTATGATCTTGGTCTCAAAATTTCGATTTTGATGAGTAGCATTCAGCCATGGTCTCCAATTACAAAAATTCCATCTTTCTCCGAAACCCTAAATTCCTGAAGCCATAAATGAAGGTGCTAAAAAATAATTATGTTTTGACAGAAATATGTACGTGATTGTTTCTGGTGTAACTCTGAACTTTCCAATCCATAGGGTTTGAAACTTCGACCTGTGGTATCCTGACCTATCATATTTCAAACCCCATAGGTTTGACCTCAATTGGATTCTCTAAAAGAGAGTTATGCCAAGTGTCGGAACATGACCTGTTTATGGGATAAAATAGGAGAGTGAACCTGTACGGTGTGCCACGTATCACTAGTTCCATTTCAGCCTTTGAAAAAGTTACCTGTGAAAGTATAGTCTGTGCACTACCTATCACGTTTTACAAAATTTAATTTGGAGCTTCCTTTCCCAAGTTATGACCTTTTTTCCTAGGTCACCTATTTATGACTCAGATATGGAAGAGGCAGAAACCCTATCTTGTACAGATCATAAAACACAAAGTACAATGAATTAGAAGTTGTCCTTTGGACACAAGGTACATGGGGATCTGATCTTCAACCTGTAAAATTTCAGATCCGAAAACCTCGCCGAAATGGATTTATAGCGAAAGTGCTATGATGACAGGTTTTTGCTATATCAAGCCCTAGCATCGTAAGTGCAACAAGTGTCATACATGCCATACCATGCCTTCTTTCAGGCTAGCTTTGATACCATGTTAGTTTTTCAGAATTTACTTCAATCTGATCTAGGATCTTAACTGAGAGAACAACATATATAGCATATCAATCATGGACACAATAATGCAAGCACACAAGAGACACAGAATTTACTTGGGGAAAACCATAAAGGTGAAAAACCCCAATAACTTCCTCAGAGATAGATAGAGCAATGATACAAACCAAGCATAAGAGATAGACATCTCCTAGTAGTAGCTTCTCCTCCTCCACAAGTGCGCCACTCTCCAAAGAATGTGTGTGAGAATAGAATGATCAAATAGAGTGCCTCCCGCACTCTATTTATACTTGACTTGACTTGCCTAATAACCTTTACTAGGTCGGCCTTAACTTAACCACATAACATAATGCTGACTGGGTCGACCCCCAATAGGGTAGTCTAATAACCCTTTCACCCACATGGCCGACCCCCAATAGGGTGGTCTAATAACCCTTTGACCCACATGACTTATACAGGGCCGACCCCAACAAGGTGGTCTAATAACCCATCAAGTATAAGTTACGACACTTACAATATAAATGACGACACTTCTGTATAGAGGAATAATAACATCTCTATAGGAATACAAACACTTCCGTATAGAGGAATAATAACATCCCTATAGAAATACAATATACATATATGTGAAATACGTTCTAAATTTACATATACATCAACAATCTAACACTCTCAAATTCGCCCCATGGTTCATGTCTATGGATGCCCCATTGGATTTACTGCCAACATGAAATTCTTGGTGTTTATGGCACTTCAAAACGTGGGTTAATTCACAGTTGCGATTTCTTGTTTTTCTCACTGCTCGGCATGTGTAATGGATGAAAACTGAAGCTTAGATGTTCAACCATGGAATGGGAATGAGGAAAAATGAACTCCCATGAGGTAGAGTGACTTGTGGGTCAAGGAAATAGAGCCCATACTTGCCATATGAATTTCTGGGTTGCCCATGCTCCATTGAAGCCATGGATTGATTTCTCAACAACTTTCTTACAACTGATATAAATGTCAACAAGGAAAGTCAAATGGGTTCTCAAGATGACATTTGGTAGCTTATGGTTCAACCTCACAACCCCCTCACCACTCCTTAGTGGAATACACATGGAACCTTCTCATTAGTTGCTTCCATAACCAGTTTTGGTATTTTTATTGCAATATTAAATATTTACATCATTTTACAATGTTCCATGGCTTAATATCACATGGATGGAAAAATATCAAATACTTGTCTATTTTAAATAAAATCTGAGCGTACACTAGTGGGGCCTTGGCCTTGAGCTCCACGCTAGGGAAACACACATCGCATGTACACATTATTTACATAAAAGCCAATATACCACAAGGGTCAAAATGGGGGTATTACATGCCTGGATTGAACTCTAGCTAATAAACCACTTCCCTAATCATCCTCAAGACTTGGTAAGGGCCATAGAACCTTGGCTGCAACTTCTCAGCCCCCTTAGACTTCAATGAGTACTATCTATAGGGATGCAACCTTAAATATACTAGATCTCCTACATGGAAAGCCTTGTCAATTATATGCTTGTATGCATGCAGTTTTTTCCTATTTTGTGCTACCCGCAAGTTCTCCATGAGAGTTATGAGTATGTATTGGCTCTCTTGGAGCCAATCCTTTGCATTCTGTGTCTTACAGTCACCAAATATCATATCAAAAAAATTTAGTCCATCTTATCCATATAGAGCTTTGAAGGGAGACATACCAATCGAGAGATGGAAAGCAGTGTTGTAACAAAACTCTCCCAAATGGAGCCAAGTGGTCCATGACTTTTTTTGGCCTATAACATAGTTTCTTAAGTATCCTTCCAGCCATTGGTTCACTCTTTTTTTTTTCCATCAGTTTGTGGATGGTAGATGGTACTCATGTCCAAACTTGTCCCCACTAGCTTGAACAACTCATGCCCAAACTTGTCCCAAATGGAGCCAAGTGGTCCATGACTTTTTTTGGCCTATAACATAGTTTCTTAAGTATCCTTCCAGCCATTGGTTCACTCTTTTTTTTTTCCATTAGTTTGTGGATGGTAGATGGTACTCATGTCCAAACTTGTCCCCACTAGCTTGAACAACTCTTGCCAAAAATTGCTAGTGAACTTGCTATCCTTGTCACTCATCATGGACTTGGGTATGCCATGAAGTTTGAATACTTCTTTGATGAAACATTCATCCACTTGGTTGGCTGCAATATTAATTGTGACAACAAATAATGTGCATATTTAGTCAATCTATTAACCACAACAAAAATATTGTCTTTACCTTGACCTTTTGGGAGGCCCGGTGATGAAGTCCATTGATACACTTTCCCATTTTTGTCCAGGAATAGGAAGTGGCTGTAAGAGACCTGCTAGATGAGTATGCTCTAATTTATTTTTCTAACATGCCACACATGATCTTAGATACTCCATCACCTCGTTCTTGAACCTCTTCCAAGTGAACTTTTCCTTCAATTTCTTGTAATTATTCACAAACCCCAGATGATCTGCTAAAGGTACATCATGGGAAACCTCAAGGATTTTCTTCTTTAGTATGAATTCTAGAACTAAAAATATTCTATCCTTATAATAGAAAATTTCATTGATAATATTGTAAGCATCATCATGAATTAATCCATCAAACAATTCACAAACAAATTGGTTATTTGTGTACTCTACCCCAAGTTGCACTTTCCAATCATCATAAAATTTGAGCAATGCAAATGTTGGTTTTCTAGAAAGGGAATTAGCTACAATGTTCATCTTACCCTTCTTATATTCAATATCAAAATCAAATTATTGGACCTTGCTTACCTGCTTCTGTTTCCTATCATTCAACCTTTTTGGGTTAAGAAGTGCCTAAAACTGTTGTGATCAGTCTTGATAATGAAGTTACCCCCTACCAAATACTGTATGAAATTGAATAACGCATGCATAGTGGATAGCATCTCCTTCTCATAGACTGAATATAATATTTCATAGGGCTTCAACTTTCTACTCTCAAAGGACAAGGGGGTGCTTATTTTGCATCAAGACTGCTCCAATTCCATTCCCTGAAGCATCACACTCAAGTACAAAAGGTTGAGAACAATATGGAAGTGCAAGAATAGGATAACTGATCATTACCTCCTTAATTCTATTGAATACTTTCTCAGACTCTTCTGCCCAATGTAAAGCTCCTTTCTTAGTGATGTCTGTCAAAGGAGATGTCAACTTGGAAAAGCTTTGACAAACTTCCTGTAGTAGGTACATAGCCCAATAAAACCTCTCAGTTTAGTGATATTTTTAGGACTTGACCAATATAAAATAGCTTGGATATTTTCCATGTGAACCTTAACTCCATCTTTCCCAATCACATGACCAAGATACGAAATATCAGTCATTCCAAACTCATACTTGGATAGCTTTGCATAGAAAGATTGATCTTCCAATATCATTAGTACAATATCCAAATGATGCAAATGCTCTTCCCAAGTTCTAATATAGATCAAAATATCATCAAAGAAAACAAGGTACAAACTTACGGAGCTTCTTGCTAAAAACCATGCTCATGAAAGATTGAAGAGTTGCAGGTGCATTGGTTAGGCCAAAAGGAATAACTAGAAACTCAAAGTGCCCATGGTGACACCTGAAAGTTGTCTTCTGGATGTCTTCTTCCTGCATGCCAATTTTATTTTAACCAGATTGAAGATCAATATTTGAAAATTAATTGGCCCCATGGAGCTCATCCATAAGCTCATCAATCATTGGAATATGATATATGTTCTTGATAGTCTTCTTGCTGAGAGCTCTATAGTCAATGCAAATCCTCATGGTCCCATATTTCTTCTTCACAAGGACTACCAATGAGGCAAAAGGACTTGAAATCGTTCTAATGAATCCCAATTCAAGTAGTTCCTTGATGGTTCACTCTATCTCATCCTTGAATATTTTTGGGTGCTTGTAGGGATGTACTTTGATAGGTGAGTGCCTATATCCAACTCAATTCTATGCTCCACTCCTCTATCAGGTGTCCTACTATGAGAAAGATCCCCAAACACCTTCTTATGCTTTTGGAGCAACTTCTGAATGTCTTCTAGATATTGGGCTACTTCGAGTGAGGTACGCTTTGTGGTGATTAGGCATTCTGTAGCCCATTCAATGTCTCCATGCCTTAGTATGGATCTCATACTATTTTCACTTACCACTTTCTTTGGGTAGGTGTTGATCCCTCTAATCACTACCTACTTCCCATCTTCTCCCTTGAAGATCATCTCAGGAACTTGGTATTCTATTGAATGCTTCCCAATGGAATACAACCATTGTACTCCCAAAACCATGTTAGTATTAGCCACATCCACAACATATAAGCTATCTGTAATGGTATGTTCTCCTATACGAATCTGCAATTTAGGAACCCATTCTACAATAGTTCATAGAATGATTACCTAGAATGATAACAGTGAAGCCTCCAAACTTTTTAGTAGGTAGCCTCCTCCTCTCAACCAAATTTGATTCAATGAAGTTATGTGTTTCTTCTCCATCCACTAACACCGTGACTAATTGTCATTGAACCACTCCTTTGAATCTGATGGTATGGAAGCGAGGTACCCCTAAAAGTATTGAAATATTTCTCACCTCGGGGATAGGTTCTTCTTCTGCATCCTCATAGGCCACTTCTGCATATGTTGGGGCCTCTTCTTCTTATTCCTCAACTTTTCTCTCTAAGTAAACTTCAACGCAGTTTGCTTTTCCTTTAGCACATCTTTGTCCTGGAACCAATGGCTCCTGACAATTGAAACACAACTTCCTTCTTCTCAATTCATCTCGATCCTTTGAATAGATATCCTTTCTGAAGTTTCCAGAAGGAATCTTCATGGGTGGCCTTTGATTCTTGAATTGAGTAGGACCAACAGTCCTAAGAGGAAATATGGTCCTCAGAATAGAGTCTTACAAGTCTATCGTTCGACTTGGTGCAACTTAAAGGGTCTGTAATCCTTCACCAAACCTTTCAAAGGTTCTGATAACCCTTCATTGAAAAACAATATCAATCTAGCTTCTGAGATATCAAATACCATCACACCATTTTTTTGAAACTCAGAGATGTGAGCTTCAAGAGTTCCAGTCTGCTTCACATGTGCTAGTTCCCTAAAGGTAATCTCAGGATCTCTTCTTTCAAATCTTTTAGCCAACCTTCTTGTGAATTCTTCATAAGTGGTCACTGGATCATGCCCAAAATGTTTTAGGACATGAAACCACCAATTATTGGCTTATCCATCCAAGTGTAGTGTAGCCATCTTGATGGCATCTCTCTCAGCCATTGGATTCAACTGAAAATATGTATCAATCTTCTGAATCCAAGAGTTTAGTAGTACATTTATGTGAACCATCAAAATAAGGTAAAGAAATCTTACCAATAAGATTTCTTAGCTCATAGTTCTGATGTTGCATCTAGAAGCCTCCTCTTGGGTTAGACTTGTACTGTAGATCACATAAGTATTTGAATGGTAAAGCACTTCTGCATTCTTCATTCAATGTAAGGTACTCAACATATTTGTCTTCCCATGAAGAAAGAAATCATTTCGAACCTTAGGTTCCTCTCTTTGTTCTTCA